>JAWRVZ010000573.1:100000-145000 GCA_037043235.1 Rhodeus uyekii
AAACTGTGCTAAGATTTCTAATAATGGTTAGAGTTATGTTGCAGAATTTATAAACAATAGACGTAGATTTCCTTTAGATTTTGTGAGGTTTACTTTTTACTACAAACAGGATTTTTTAATTCATTATCTTCTGAAATAAAGTATTAAGAGACACAGATTCAAACTCTGTTTCATGGTTTATTAAAGTACATTGAGAAGATACAACAGTGAGAACTGTACGAATTAGAATAGATTAAAATAACTAAAGGAAGAAACATGTTTTAATATTTAAACTGTGCGTGCTTGTGTGTGTGTGTGTGTTGGTTCACATAGGTCAAAGTTCACTTACTGACACCTGAGTGTCTGAGGTGAGAAATGGGTGAGGAAGCATTTTCAGCAGAACAAACAGAAACATGTGAGTACACAATACAAACCACACACACATATGCTCATGATACGCAAAACACACACAACACACAAACTTTGCTTAACCAGTAGTAGATTTGAGCTACCAAGAAACAACAGTTCTACTGTTAGTTTACATTTCAGGATTTAAATCAACAAGATCATTCTAAGCTATAAACTGTGTGTGTGTGTGTGTGTGTGTGTGTGTGTGTGTGTGTGTGTGTGTGTGTGTTTGTGTGTGTGTGTGTTTCTCTCAGGCCAGAAAACAGCGTCCAAACTGGGTTACTGTGGTAAAATCCAGACCTGCCCTAAACCACATGGCTTTACTGCTTCCGTCATTACCAAAGGTATGGGGTTGTGTGTTAGTGTGTGTGTGTATGTGTGTGTGTGTGTGTGAGTGAGAGAGAGAGTGTGTGTGTGAGTGAGTGAGTGAGTGAGTGAGTGTGTAAGTGAATCTGAGTGTGTGTGTGTGTGTGTTTGTGTGTGTCACCATTATTTTATATTTTCTTTTTTTAATGAATTTGCATAACGCCTTCCACAACACGCAATGTTTAAAAGTGATTTTGCAGAAAATCATGATGTCAATGTTTGTAATATCTCAATGTCTCCTGTCTTTTAGTCACAGTTATCAGATTAGAACTGGACGATAATAGAGTTACTTTTTGCGATGATATAAATCAGGGCGGCCCTTCATGCCGATCGCGATCTTCTGGTCGATGGCAAAGCTAGTGCAGGTCGATTGCATGGAATTAATAAAGTAGAGTCAGTCCATCATCCGTCCTCCCTATGAAATGTCAATTGATTGACATCCAGCAGTGGTCGCCAACCCGTCGATCGTCGATTGGTCAACCTTTATTGACATCCCGGAAGCTCCCGAAAATAAGAACGCTTCAGTTGCCAACTTAGCAAGTCTGTCACGCACTGCGCTCCGCAAGCCCCGATAGGACGACCGCTCCGCGCACCACGCCTCCCCCCCCCATCAACAGGACGACTGCTCCGCTCCGGACAGCACCCCCCCCCCCCCGTCAACAAGCCGATCTTGCCTCTCATTTAGGCGGAGGAGGGTGAGCTTCAGTTTCAAAAGGTTGGTGACCACTGACATACAGGGTAGCCAGCCTGACCTCTGACCTTTCTGAACAAATGGGTCACAGCGCACAACGACACCAAGTGCTGCAAAACTCTAGCAAGTGAGCGAGAAAACCTCCAATTTATTTATTTTAAACTTTTGCTTTTTTTTTTTTTTTATTGGAGGATCAAAGATGTAACATGTTACAGGAAGTAAAACAGCTCTCCAGTTTCATTTTATCTTAAACGGTTAGAACACCCCCCCCCCCCAAAGAAAACAACAACCACATCAACAACAACAGCAAAAATGATAATAATTAAAATAAAATAAAAATAAAAAAATAAAATAAAAAATAAAAATATATTATTCACAATTATATTTAATCACATTCTGGGAGAACACCTTCCCTTTTTCTTTTCTTTTCCCCCTCTTCTCCCTTCCTCTATCCCTCCTCCATTTAGTATGTTACCTAATTATTTCCACCATTGTTGATCAGGCTACTCAATTCCTACCCCATGGAGGTAGCTGCACACTGATTTGATTAAACCCCCCCTTCCCCTAGGAAAAAAGAAAAGGATATAAAATAAAAAGGTACCTCATACTTCAGGCAATACTTTAAGATTCTCAAAATATGTCACAATATTTATTTTAAACTTAAGAAAAGGTATAAAATGAGTGGGAGCAGGAGAAAGAAAGAAGTAAAAAACTTGGCACTTCCAAATGGAGTGAGAGATGGACTTTATTCACTCTGTCCGCTGGCCAGATGTTCCAGTGAAGCGTCTACAACCCACTTCCACTGGAGAGACGGAATAGGGTTTAAACAGGAGCTGCACCAGCATCAGTTCGTCTTGGGAATGAGGGAAGTGCTTGTCTGTGGCCGGAGGGATTCTGAGCCGTTCCTCCTCCAGGTCAGGTGACGTGATGCTGGCGGAGGAAAACCATATCTGACGCACTCCTCCAGGACACTGTGGCTCAAACATACTCAGATCTAGTGAAAGTGAAGCCCATGGGAGACGTATTGTATTGTTGATGAACCATCAGGTACGCATGGTCCTCCAGAACAGTTTTTTTTTTAGTCCTTGGCAGTGACATGCCCATCAATGCCCAAACCTTCCCCGATCCCCCTGTGCGTCACTCGGGCAGCAACGCCTCTCCACACCGTAACTCACAGTGAGGGTGGACTCATCAGAGAACAATACAAATTTCACACTGTCCACAGTCAAAGATTTGCACTCTTGGCACGTGTGAACCTTTCATTCGGCACTGGAACGAGTGACCGAAGGTTTGGCCAGAGCAGCTCGACCCTGAATATTGATTCTGTGGAGATCCAGATGTAAAGTTTGGGTGGAAACAGGAGAGTCAAGGTGCATTTAATAATATTAATAACAATAATAATTAGTTAAATTTATATAGCGCTTTTCCAGAGCTCAAAGTGCTTACATAGAAGGGGGGGGGGGGGTCTTTTCAACCGCCACTAGAGTGCAGCTGCACCTGGATAATGCGTTGGCAGCCATATTGCGCCAGAACGCTCATCACACACTAGCTTACTGGTAGAGAGACAGAGTGATGAAACCAATTAGAGTATGGGGTGATTAGGAGCGTGATGGAGCAAGGCTAGTAGGCAGATTTGGCCAGGATTAAACCTCTACTCTTGTGAAGAACATCCTGGGATTTTTAATGAGCACAGAGAGTCAGGGCCTCGGTTTAACGTCTCATCCGAAGGACGGTGCTTGTTGCAGTACAGTGTCCCCGTCACTACACTGGGGCATTAGGACCCACACAGACACAGGGCTGGCGTCCTAACACCTCTTCCAGCAGCAACCTGGTCATTCCCACGAGTCTCCCATCCAAGCACTGACCAGCCTCAACCCTGCTTATCTTCAGTGGGCAACTAGTCTTAGGCTACAGGGTGATATGGCTTATCGTATATGCAGAATTGAATTATGCAGTGAGTTGAGCAGCTGTGGTTTTATGCTGTTTTTAAACACGATCCAGGTTAGTAGTTGGACATGTCTTTCAGAACGCTTCCTCTTGCGCCAGCAGTTCCTTCTGCTGGATGTGGTTTGATATGAAACATTGCCCTGGATGCCATCGCTCTCAATACACCAGAGACACTTGCTGTCCTGCTCACAGATGAGACAGTGAGACTTGCACCAACAATTTGTCTTCTTTTGAACTCTGATGATGTTGAGTGGATTATAATATTTTATGGACAGCAATGCTGTTGTTCTGGCAACCAGGCCTCGCATATATAAGCATGAAACCTCTAACGCTCTTTGCCCAGTGTTTCACTTTCATTGCCCAATAGTTATACATCCAACTTTATACAGTATGTAGAGCTGTAGTCTTAGCATAATGTTTATACATAGTCTAACGAATTACACACTGTAAATAAAATTAGTCCTGTAGTGTAACAGTCAAAGTTGCAAAACTCTGTTTGAGTAAAAACCTTTAGGAGAAACCAGGGAATCTATATTGTCAGTCATTAAGTGGATGTTATGACAGCAAATAAGACATTGAGTCGGTTCATAATGTTCATACAGAATCAGGAGTAAAATATCAGAGGGATCTGAAATTAAAGGTTGTGTGTTGAGTGTGTGTGTGTGTGTTTTCAGCTCTGTTGGGGCTGCTGTTGTTCGGGGTGGTTTGGGCCGTGACGGGTCCTGCATCTCTGCCAGGCCAGAATCTCTTCGGCCTTGTGATTCTGTTCCTGTCGGCCGTGTGTGGAGGAAAACTCATCAGTGCCTTCAGATTACCCAGAACACCTCCAGTACCACCTCTACTGGGTACAACACACACACACACACACACACACACACACTATCACACACACTCTCTTTAGCACACACACGCACACAAACTTTCTATCACACATACACACCCAGAAAGCTTTGTTTGTGATCTTGAGATCATATGCTGTGTGTGTGTGTTCCAGGTATGCTGCTGGCCGGTGTGGTGTTGCGTAACGTGCCGTACGTCACAGATGCTGTGTACATTGATCAGCGCTGGTCTGCGGCTCTGAGGAACGTGTCTCTCGCTGTGATTCTCACCCGAGCCGGTCTGGGACTCAATGCTGCTGTATGTACACAACACTTAACTTTGAAGTGTTGAACACTTGAAGACGTGTGTGTGAGTGTATGTGTGTGTGTCAGGCTTTCTAGTGGTTAAAGTGTGTGTGTGTGTGTGTGTGTGTTTCAGGCCCTGCGCCGTTTGAAGGCAGTGTGTGTGAGGGTTGCTGTCGGCCCATGTATTTTGGAGGCGTGTACGGTGGCTGTAGTGTCTCATTTTCTGCTGGAATTGCCCTGGATATGGAGCTTCATGCTCGGGTAACACACACAGATCTGCATTCATTAAGATGTTTGTTTATTTATTGCTTGTTTATTATAAGTCTTTCACAGTGTTGAATCTTTAGTGTTTTTCTCAAAAACAGCTTGGTTATATATCTCATATAAATATATAATATAATATATATCTCAAAAACAGCATATGTTTTCAGTATGAACTACACACATACTTCACATGTCACTCCCTATGACCCACTGGCATCAATGACCCGCTGCCATCAGTGACCCGCAGACATCAGTTGTTTAGAGTTGTTTGCAACCATGTACAAAAACGTGCTGCAAATACTCAAAATCACTCCAACATGTGGGGAATCAAATATTCACATTTACATTAATTCATTTATCAGATGCGATTCATGCAAATACAATGAATCCAAAGCGATTCATTGTGAAGAGACAAAAGTACAAGAGTTATAAAATACCTTGCACACAATGATCAGAGTGACATTCATTGCTCTTTGAAGGTCAGCTGGTCCTCAAAGACTCCAAGATTTCTGACAGAGCTTGATGGGATGATTGTCGAGGAGCCGATCTGGACGGTGAAGTTGTGTTGTAGAGTCGGATTGGCAGGAAAGATGAGAAGGACTGTTTTTGCCAGGTTGAGCTGCAGATGATGCTGTTTCATCTATGTCGAGATTTGAGTCAGACAGCTTGTGATTTCCACAGCTCCCGTTGGATCATCTGGTTGAAATGATAGGTAGACCTGTGTGTCATCGGCGTATCCGTGTGTTCGTATGATGGACTCAGTGATGTGATGAACATGGAGAAGAGAAGGGGTCCGAGAACTGAGCCCTGTGGAACTCCAGTAATCAGATGACATTCTTTGGAGAGGAAACCTTGAAGGACCTTCTGTGAGACAGGATTCAAACCAGTGAAGTGAGTTCCTGTGATTCCCAGTGACGAGAGGATCTGATGATCAGCAGGGTCAAAGGATTTAGAATCAGCTTTTGCATACACACAGTCATTTACCTACACTCCTCGCCAATTTTCAGCATCCCCCTCCCTCCGACTCCTCACTCTCAGCTGGTTTCTATCACAGTCAGGAAAAGAGGAGATGTTCTCTGGGTTCAGGTCAAATACCAAAGCCTAACCCTCTCATCAAACACCAAATACCCCATAATTTACTGACTTTATTTGTTACTATGAACTCATGAATGCAAAGTCCATATACGCAGCCTGCTATTTGATTTACTCTCACACTTAAGAACGGTAAGAATCTGATTCTCTGTGCAGTTTTGTTCTGGCCGCTGTCTCACCGGCTGTGGTAGTTCCGTCCATGTTGCTCCTGCAGTCGGAAGGGTTTGGTGTTCAAAAAGGAGTTCCCACACTCCTGATGGCTGCTGGGAGCTTTGATGATATTCTCTCCATCACTGGATTCACCACTTGCCTGGGCATCGCCTTCGGAACTGGTATCACACAGTGATTTCAATACAAGCTTCATGTGATTAGAATGTTTTTCATTTTTTATCCTGAAAACACCCAAAAAGTGCTTGTTCTCCAAAGGATCCACATGGATGAACGTGGGTAAAGGGGTTCTGGAGGTGCTGGCAGGAGTGCTGGGAGGAGGAGTAATGGGAGTCTTGCTCCATTTCTTCCCCAGCAAGGACCAGGTGACACACACACACTCACACACTCATTCTCACTCACAGTCAAATACTCACACACACACTCTCGTTTGATATCTCTCATGGTCATTCGGTATCAAATCAAACAAATTTCAGTAACTTAGCTGACATGTTTTGATTTTGTTCATATTTCTTTTGAAGAAAGACAAACATAAATACTGATGAAATCCAAAATAGTAAATGTCATGGATGTATATTCACGGAGCAATCCAGTGTTTTGTAGAGGGACATCAAAATTAAATTTGGAGCCAAATTATAGGAGAAAAAGGACTTTAGCAAGATGGCAACATCATGGTTTTATTTTTACACAGAGATTGGCAGGTCTATTTGTACAATCTTGCATTTATCCATCTTTGTTGCATTACATGCCAACAGTGACAGTTCAACAGTGGGAAAAAAACACTTTTAAAGAAGCAGAAGGCAAAACTGATGAATAAAGTTCCACACAATACTTTACTAATAATCCATAGGAAGATCGTCCAAAAGAAGGCGGCAAGTCCAATGACAAACTGAGTTCATTAATCAAGCCTATTTATAGACTGAAGCTCCTCCTACAAAGCAATACCAACAGAAACTAACTAAAACATTTGTAAATCAAATTAAATAAACACTCAACACATCATAACTTAAACTTCCCAAAAGCTAATACAACAACCACTAACGGCAAAAGAATTTAACAACAAATTGAATTACAAAACAACTGTTCTTAAATTATCCACCTCTAACCCTACACCCAATTGGCAATTTCCACAGGAAGTGAGGTAGCGGTTGCTTTAAAAAGTAATTTTACCTAGCTTATTGGTTTGATTGTACAGAGTATGAACCAGGAAGTTTAACTGCAACAATGTATATAGAAAAATAAAAGGCAACAATCTCATAAATTGTGTGTTCTAACCTTTTGTTCTTAAAAAATTGTGATTGTAAAGAGTTGCAAAACTAGAACAAAACACAGAACAATCTTGGACTAAACAAAATGTCCATAAACCCTTCCTGATGTGTACACTGATCCTAATTTTCTGGCAATGCACAGTACAAGGGAATACGGGTTGTTTGTTTTCTTGTTTAAGTCCAAAATTATATAGTGTGCACAGGTTAACCTGTCACAATCTCCTTCCCAGCAGAGGCCTGGATATGGAAAAACTCAAAACCGCATGCACTCACATGACATGACAAAGCACACGAGTACGAGCAAACACTCGTCTCATACGCTGAAAACACAAGACAAACACACGGAGCATGAATGTCCAAATCCCGGCACAAAACCGAGACTGAACAATACGAAGTGCTGGAATCCGAACACCACGCCCCGTACACACGTCACAGACAGGAGAGCGTGTGACTCGAGCAATAACCCTCACACACAGACACACACAGCTCTGTCACAAAACCCGACAAAACAAGACTGGTGACAGAACCCTGACAATTATTATTATATACATTTATGAAGGGTCAAGTCCGCTTTATTTCTACAGGAAATACATTTAAGATCAGCTTCACAGTCATAAACAGTAAAATAACAGAATCAATGATGCAAACTTCAACAAACATGAGACACACTTTGTTTCTATACACTTAGTGTTCTATATAGCAGTGGTCCCCAACCTTTTTTGCGCCGCAGGCCGGCAAACGTTTGATAATTTTACCGCGGACCGGGGGGGGGGGGAGGCTCACACACCTCCTCACCACCAAAGCTACAGCGCCACAGCCGCTTGCAGCCGCTCACGGACCGTTCCGCAACCCGGTACCATTTGATCCACGGACCGGGGGTTTGGGACCACTGATATAGAGCACAATAGAATAATTTTTCAGATCAACTCAGTTCAATAACAGTATAAAGTTCATCAGTTATAAAAATGTATGTAATTCAGCTATACACTGTACAGAAGACAATAATGTAATTAACTCTGAGTCAGTTTAATGATGATTACATTTAGTTAATTAATTGTGTTTATGTTGCAAAATTTGTCAAATCAAAATCCATTCAGCTATAAAGTAACTACTGTTTCTGCAAATAAAGTATGAAGTCAATACTGGAAAGTAACTCTAACTCTGCATTTTAGAATTTAAACAAATCTTTGATTGTGTGTGTGACTGTGTCTGTGTTCGCGTGTGTGTATGTGTGTGTCTGTCTGTGTTTGCGTGTGTGTTTGTATGTGTGTTTTTCTGTGTTCATGTGTGTGTTTGCGTGTGTGTGTGTGTGTGTATCTGTGTTTGCATCTGCAGTCAGATGTGGTGTTGCGCCGCTCCTGTCTGCTCTTGGGTCTGTCTGTGTTCAGTGTGTTTGGGAGTCTGGCTGCGGGTCTGGGCGGTGCCGGCGGTCTCTGCACACTCGTTCTGGCCTTCATCGCTGGACTCAGCTGGGCAGAGCAAAAGGTGAAAGATCTGCTTCATGACTGTTTGGGTCGGTTCAGATCATGTTCTGCACTCACGTCACTTCATTAAAAGTGTTCAGCTACTAACAGCTGATTGTTTAGTTAGGGATACTGGTTAGCTCCTAGTCAACAGATCTTCCTCGTTAGACTAAAATTCACAGTTTTCCCAGAACACGCAACCAGTGAGCAAAATCATTCCTTATAATTTACTACAGACTTACTTTTCACTCACTGACCACTATTTCGCTTATAGATAATGTTTCACAGATTCACATCTTGTGTAGTATCTAATCTTCCAAGTTTCCCACTAATAAGTTTGATTTCACTCAGTCATTAATGTACCCAGAATTCATAATTATAATATTTCTCACTCCTTTTGAAGGGCACACAAGGGTTGTGTGTATTTGTATGTGTATATGTATTTATAGTGCTGTGAAAAAGTGTTTGCATCCTTCCTGATGTTTTTTTGTCCATTTTTTTTTGCATGTTTGTCACACTTAAATGTTTCAGATCATCAAACCAATTTAAGTATTAGTCAAAGATGACACAGGTAAACACAAAATGCAGTTTTTAAATGAAGGTTGATAATATTAAGTGAAAATAAAATCCAAACCTACATGCCCTGTGTGAAAAAGTGTTTCCCCCTAAACATAATAACTTCAGCAGCAACAACTGCAATCAAGCGTTTGATAACTTGAGTCTTTTACAGCTGTGGAGGAGTTTTGTCCCACTCATCTTTGCAGAATTGTTGTAATTCAGATGTATTTGAGGATTTTCCAGAATGAACTGCTTTTTAAGATCATCAGCATCTCAACCGGATTCAGGTCAGGACTTCCAAAGCCTTCCTTTAGTGTTTCTTCAGTCATTCAGAGTCATTTTATTGGCAAGTCCTGTGCCTGGAAGCGCTGTCCGTGGAAGATTTATATGTGATTGGATTATTGGTGTCGGGGATCCTATTTTTTGGCTTTGGGATTGCCCTGATCCATCGAAAGATTGGTAAGACAGCTGCGAGCAAATTTAACCAGCCGCTGTCTGTGGAATTTAAGGACCGCGTCGGTGCTGTGGGTAACCGTTTGAAGGAACTAGATCGGAGAGTGATACAGATTGAGGAGCTGAGCCGTAACATCACAGTTCGGACTGCGGACACGCAGGGAAGAATGGACTCCATTGGTGGTCAGGTCGGTGTGCTTGTACGAACAGTAACCAGTCTGGCCGTGAGGCTAGACGAAATGTCTAGAGGACTGCATCGACCGGTCGAGAGCTGAGGACCAGAACTGATTGATTATGATCCGGACATATAACCGAAGATCATCAAAATGGATTAAAAAATTGTATTTTCCTGTCCTAATGTCTTTAACTTTGTCCCTATCTCTCGGTTGGGAATCCAGCCTGCTCAGCCAGTCTACTATCTCCTATGCACTCTTATCTCCTTTCAAGGACAAAAAACATAGAAACTGAGCTTGGAAGCATCTGAAGCTTTGGCTACATTACACATTCTCAACACAAACTCAGACTCTCTCACAACACACACCCCCTCCCCCCATCCATCCGTCTGCCTGTCCTTATCTATCTCCTCCTCCCAATCCATTCAAAAAATTCCATCATGTGCCCACATGTTCCGTGGATGTCAAGACTGTACTATGTGCTTGCTAAACTGCATTCTGTAATCTTGAGAATGTTTTTGGCGCCGCATATATGGCGCCTCGGTGTTTGAGGTTATTCTTTCAGTGATTGTTTGTTTGTTCATGTTGTGTTGTATAGGTGCACTGGAAGCTCAAGCATCAAGACAAATTCCTTTTGTGTGCAATGCACTCACTTGGCAATAAAGCTCTTTCTGATTCTGATTCTGATTCAGAGACTTGCTGGTGTTTTGGATCATGTTCTGCTGCAGAAGTTCCCTTCAGCTTCAGTCACAAACAGCAAGTCTTCCAGATCCTGAAGCAGCAAAACAGCCCCAGACCATCACACTACCACCACCATATTTTACTGTTGCTATGATGTTCTTTTCCACAGAGTATTTTCCCCAAAGTCTTGTGGATCATCAAGATGTTTTCTGGCAAAAATGAGATAAGCCTTAATGTTGTTTTTGCTCAGGAGGTTTTCATCTTGGATCTCTCCCATACAGGCCATTTTTTCCTCAGTCTCTTTCTGATGCTGGAGTCATGAACACTGAGCTTCACTGAGGCAGGTGAGGCATGCAGTTGTTTGCTTTCCTCTAGCTCAATCAGTAGAGCATTAGTGTTTACAACGCCAGGTCATGGGTTCGATTCCCATGGAAAGCAAGAACTGATTAGAATATCAATGTGTTTCTTTGTATGTAGGTTGCTTTGGATAAAGGCATCTGCCAGATGCATAAATGTAAATGTTTGGATGTTGTTGTGGGTGTTTGTGACTCTTTGGATGAGTTGTCGCTGAACTCTTGCGGTAATTTTGGTCAGTCGCTCCTGGGAATCACTGTTCCATGTTTTCTCCATTTGTGGATAATGGCTCTCACTGTGATTCACTGGATCCCAAAACTTTAGAAATTCCTTTATAATCTTTTACAGACTGATAGATCTCAATTACTTTCTCATTTGTTCCTGAATTTCTTTGGATCTCTGCATGATGTTCAGCTTTTGAAGATCTTTTGTTCTACTTCACTTTATCAGGCAGATCCTATTTAAGTGTTTCCTAATTGAGAACAGCTGTGGCTGTAAATCAGAGAAACTGAACTCAGGTGTGATAAACCAGTTACGTTATGTTTTAACAGGGAGGAAACACTTTTTCACACAGGCCATGTAGGTTTTGATTTTGTTTTCCCTTAATAATAACAACCTCCTTTTACAGTTTTTTACGATTGCTAAGCAGCAGTGAGCACAACTGGAGTCACATGTGCAAAACTCTAACTACAGTCTGCAATACCAACAGTCACCTGAGCTGAACAGTTCACATCACCTGCACAACCCATTCCAACAACACAACTCTTAACACATGCCTCAAAACAGACTCATGCAGCGAAACATTGTGCACAACCCTCACTGAGAGACACACACTGCACAACCCTCACTGAGAGACACACACTTTCACATTATTTACAGTATTTACATTTTTAGAACATAACAATTATTTAAGGTAAATGAAAATTAGCAGTTTGCTTCAATAGTCTGTAGTTATTTATGGATTTACAGTAATGAGAAAAAAGGTAGAAACTAAAAGTACATACTGTAATTCCAACAAATAATTGTAGGGCTAATCCTGCCTCTCTCTAGCATCAGCCACAGGTTTTCATCAACATCACATCTAATGTTCTCTCTCATGCTCCTGGGGAAGAACCCGGTCTGTAACATTTACAAATATATCATTATCAGCCAGCACTCTATCTTGAATATCCCACAGTTTTACAGTATTGCATTGGTGACCATAACCATGTCAACAATAGCATGTTCCTGCGCATCTGAAAATAATTTTTCTCTTCCTCCTGTTGGGGGCAGCCTTTGGGTCCTGTTGTAAAAATATATGTTACAGTCAAACTTACTGTAATGTATATATGTGTAAATATTCTATAATTGCAATACAAAATAAATTCCTGTAATGTTTTCATTTTTCTGTAAGGATGTAACCGGTTTGTATGCTGGAAAATGATCATGACAGATGCCACTGTGGATCTTTGCAGATTGGGTTGCACCCTCAACCCTTCCTCTCTCAATGAGAGACCATCATTCATGACAATTCTATAAGTTTATCACTTACTTCATCTGAAATAACAGCTCTTTGTCTTCCTCCATGCATCCACCCTCTCCCTGCCACCGTTCTCCCTTCACAAACCTGTCTTCCGTGTTACATTTCCAAATTTAGTTTTTCTGAGGTAGATAGGTAGAGCTTAGAAAGACTAATTCATGACTCATATTTATACATATGTGTGTGTGTGTGTGTGTGTGTGTGTGTGTGTGTGTGTGTGTGTGTGTTTTCACCTACAAGTCTAAAACACCTGCTCAGCCTTTCAGCTGAAATTGCAATCTGCAGTGTTTGAAAGGCACAAGGCTGAAATCTATATTTTGATTGAAATGTTATATAAATAAATATTATATAATATTATATATAATGAAATATGATATATTTTTTGAATGATAATAATTTTAATTGTGTGGTTCACAGTTTTGACAGCAGTGTG
Organism: Rhodeus uyekii; assembly: GCA_037043235.1. Taxonomy (NCBI): domain Eukaryota; kingdom Metazoa; phylum Chordata; class Actinopteri; order Cypriniformes; family Acheilognathidae; genus Rhodeus; species Rhodeus uyekii. The sequence continues at coordinate 112,942 of JAWRVZ010000573.1, forward strand.
TTAGCATTTGAACAAAATGCTGTAAATCTGTAGTGTTGTGCAGGTTGTGCTTAAAGTCATGGGATAAGTGTGTAGAGTTTTGAAAACTGTGTACAAGCAATGAAAACGAGCTAGAGTTTATCCACACGAACTGCTGCTGTGAGACTGTAGAGTTTTAGAGTTTTGCACACGTGACTTCAGATTTGCCCACTACTGCTTAGCAATCGTAAAAAACTGTAAAAGCTGCATTTTGTGTTTACTTGTGTCATGTTTGACTTTTATTTAAATAGTTTCAACATCTGAAGCATTTAAATGTGACAAACATGTAACGAAATCAGAAAGGGGCCAAACACTTTTTCACAACACTGTAAAAGTGTGTGTGTGTGCGCGCGTGCGTGTGTGTCCAGGCTCCAGTAGCAGCAGTGGTGGGCCAGTTCTGGGACGTGTTTCAGCCGCTCTTGTTTGGTCTGATCGGAGCAGAAATCAGCATCTCGTCTCTCAGCGTTTATACTGTTGGTCAGACTCACAGAATCTCACACACACGTTGCTTTTGTCAAAGACTAACAAAGACAAAGACAATTAACCCTAAGCTGCTGTTTTATATGGAGATAATAACATCCCCTAAATCTCAAAGAAATCTTTTCTATTTTTACATGTAATCTGAAAGCATTATTTTGTGTATTTATCGAGTTATTTCAAGTAAAGGACAATAGTGACATGTTTCAGGTTCTGCCTGTGTCTAAAGATGAAAGGATCTTTATTGCCGTAAGAGCTCTTGACATGCGTGTAAGATTACAGACGCTCTTCTGTTCTCTGTGTGTCTGTAGGTTTGGCTGTGGCCACTCTGTGTGTGGGTTTGCTGATCCGTGTGTCTGTGACGTTCTGTGTGGTTCTGTTTGCTGGTTTTAATATGAAGGAGAAGATCTTTATATCTCTAGCCTGGATGCCCAAAGCGACAGTACAAGTGGGTTTAAAACAATGATTGAATCATCTTTTCTTTGCTTTATTTACAGAGAATCTATTGACATGTTTTTTGAACACATCAGCCAAACAGGAAATGACATCACTGCTGTCATCCTGCACGTGTGTGTGTGTGTGAATGTGTCTATGTGTTTGTGCGTGTGTGTGTGTATGCTTGTGTGTATGTGTGTCTCTGTGTGTTTGTGTGTGTGTGTGAGTGAGTGTATGTGTTTATGAGTGTGTCTGCGTATGTGTGTGTGTTTGTGATATGTGAGTGTGTGTGTGTGTTCAGGCAGCTATCGGCTCCACGGCATTGGATGTGGCCCGCAATGCTGGAGACGAGCAGCTACAGAAATATGGGATGGATGTTTTGACTGTGGCGGTTCTTGCGATTCTCATCACGGCGCCGGTTGGAGCGCTTGCCATCGGCCTCACCGGACCCAAACTACTGCAGCAGGACATACACGCACACACACTGGGTGAGAAACACACTCACACACACACACTGGGTGAGAAACACACACACACACACACACACACTGGGTGAGAAACACACACACACACACACACACACACACACACACTGGGTGAGAAACACACTCACACACACACACACTGGGTGAGAAACACACACACACACACACACACACACACTGAGTGAGAAACACACTCACACACTGGGTGAGAAACACACACAAACACACTGGGTGAGAAACACACACAAACACACACACAAACACACTGGGTGAGAAACACACACACACACACACTGGGTGAGAAACACACTCACACACACACACACACTGGGTGAGAAACACACACACACACACACACACTGGGTGAGAAACACACACACACACTGAGTGAGAAACACACTCACACTCTGGGTGAGAAACACACACACAAACACACTGGGTGAGAAACACACACAAACACATACACAAACACACTGGGTGAGAAACACACACACACACACACACACACACTGGGTGAGAAACACACACACACACATTGGGTGAGAAACACACACACACACACACACTGGGTGAGAAACACACACACACACACACTGGGTGAGAAACACACACAAACACACACACAAACACACTGGGTGAGAAACACACACACACACACACACACACTGGGTGAGAAACACACTCACACACACACACACTGGGTGAGAAACACACACACACACACACACTGGGTGAGAAACACACACACACACACACACTATGTCTATATAGTATAACTATATCACACATTTATATCTGCTCTAATAGCCATCAAAGGTGCCGGAAATAAGCTGCTGTGAAAGCGCTGATAGTGCAGTTTGCAACCCTGTTTGCAGACAAATATGGCAAGTTCAAGGATTCATACAAAATGATTGCTAAAGTAAAACTGTCTTTTTTAGTACAGTATGAAGCTTTCTGTCACCATCAGAGTGGATTGAGGAAAGTTGGTGATGCTGCAATAGCCATAAGTCTGTTATCAAATATGACAAATTCAAGGGTCCATAAAAAAGATTTGGTCAAGTAAAAAAACTAGGATTTCAAAGGGAGCTTCTCTGAGAAATGTATCTGCTCAAGACAAAAACTCAAGAACAACGATCACAAAACTCAAAAGCAGTCGTAGACACGACACACAGTGTTGAGGATCAAGAGTATGCCGGGTCATTTTTGTAAATTCAGCTATTTTTAATCTTGTGGACTAAACGTAAATATAATTTATGCAAAATATCTTATTCAGGACGGTAAAAAAATGATATGCATTTTATCCCTCTTATTTAGTTAAAGTTATTCCCAGTTTCACAGATTCTGCAAGGAGTTTGTAAAGCTTTGATCACAACTGTAAACTCTCTCTCTCTCTCTGATGATTGTCTTGCTTTGCTGTTCGTCTCTGTAGATCAGTGTGAGCGTGAGAGCAGTCGTGCCGACGGGCTGGAGTCCAAACTCTGAATCCAACTCATCTCAGCTGGGGAGAAAAGCATCTACCAAACAAAGATGCCAAACGCAAGATTCTTCAATGATTTGATGTTGTTCACACACTAAACCTTTATTTTCATGACTTGGCTTTATTAATGCTGGTCACGCATGCATTGAATCTTGAATCTTGAATGTGACTGCAGTTTCAGTGCAATAAAACACAAGCACAGAGAGACAGAGAAAGTGTGTTGGAGTTTTTGTGAAGAAGAAGAAGAGAAATGAACTAATAAACTGCACAGAGTCACTGGCTGACATGTAGTGATGCTTCACTAATGCACTGCAGTCCTGCATCACTGTTTCATGACACTAAACTTTATTTATTCTTTACGCTTTTATTGCAAAGGGATGCAATTCACATCTGTTTATGACATTTGTCACTTTTTCAGCTTTTCCAGCTTACAAAATATATATTTTTATCTTAATATTTAGATTTATTTATTTTATTTAAATATTTATATTTTAAATATTCAGTTGATCACTTTCCAGTGACAAGTTGTTCACAATAAAAAACACCTCAGTGTGTCTCTTTCAGTTATTCTCCGTTATTCCCATCACTCCATAAACAACCCAAAAACAAAGAAACATTAGAAAGAGCTTTGTCAGAAAGAGCTTTATTGCCAAGTGTGTGCATTGCACACACAAGGAATTTGTCTTGGTGCTTAAGATTCCAGTGCACCTATACAACACAACATGAACAAACAAACAATCAATGAAAAACTCAAACACAGAGGCAGCCATATATGCGGCGCCAAAAACATTCATTCTATATCAGAAAAGGGTTTGATTCAGTAGGACCAGAAATCAACAAACAAATCTTTCTGGAAACTCACAGAATCACACTGTCCAACAGTTAGGGTTGCATAGAAATGCATTTTTATCTTCACAAGCTCAACCAGTAGAGCATTGGTGTTTACCACGGCAAGGTCATGGGTTCGATCCCGGGGAAAGCAAGAGCTGATTCAATGTGTTCCGTGAATGCAATGTAAGTGGCTTTGGAAAAAAGTGTCTGCCAAATGCATAAATGTAAATGGAATAAAAAACAGAATAATATTTCTCCAGCAAAGTTCTTTCCAGTATCAGGAGTGGGAAGTTGCCCATTAGTTGTTGTTACCAAACTGCTTTCCTTCTCCCATCTCTCCTTAACATATAGAGACGAATCCCCTTTTAATCTGTCAGCACTTTATATATTTCAGCAATCGTTTTCTCCATTGATTGAGTGTTATCGGCTGAGGTGATTATTTTATCTCATTCGGACACTCGTCTAACCTTTTTTACATTTTCTGATAGGAATGTTGCAACTGAAGATCTATGAAGAACTCATTTGAATCTAAATCGAAAGAGATTGGAAATCCAATAACTGTACTTCCAAATTTTGAAACGCATATCTTATGTAGATGGTTTATTATATAAATGCTCCATTTCAATACTTTCCAAAAATCCTTTACTTTATAGTTCTTAATGTCATACCAAATTTTTGTGTTTCCCTAAGCCATTGATTTTTATTTCAATTTTTTGATGAGATTTACATCAGCGATTGTCACTTGTATAGGAATTTCCCCAAACCTGCCAATCTTAATTCTTTCTGGGATGCACAAACAGATTATTGGTCTCATTTTTATAAATGTTTTCCGATTCATGTTGTCAATAGTTGTTGCATAAGATTCAGGCCAGTCGTTTCATTGCTTTCCTCCCTGATTCATCATATTTTGGCTTTAGAAACATTCCTTTCTCAACTTCCTGTGTATATTTACAGTATACGTGAATCTAATTCCATTTTGATTTTCTTAATTTCCTGTGACATTTTTATTAGGGTCATTCTTATTTTTCATTTCTAATTAATTAAAGTTACAGTGGTACCTCGAGATACTAAATTAATCCGTTCCGAGGCGGCCTTCATATAATGAGTTTTTCGTATTTTGGAACACATTTTACATGTAAAATGGCTAACCCCATTAAATTTCATAATAAAGCTAAATTTACCTATAAACAATGACATAACGTAAAATGTCGATGTAGCAAGGGGGTGTGGATTTAAACAGCCTGGAAGGGAAAGACGGAGAGAGAGATCCGGGCGAGACGCGAGTCGGCACGGAAGCGGTGAACGCGAGGCTCACGAGCGAAACGAAAGTGAAACCGAAACCGAGAGAGATTGCGAGTGACACGGAACTCAGAGGGAGAAGCGTGACTCAGCTGAGAGAAGCGGGACAGTGGGAGTAAAACGCACCTGCTTATGTTTTGTGTTTTGATTTATTTAAGACTCTAAAGAAATAAAAGCTTGTGAGTCTCAGTAAGCTGACCCTGCCTCCTTCCTTCTCCGTGACTAACGAACCTTACCACAGTCGAAGCTTACCTTTCGAGTGAGGCTATCTCCGAAAGTGGCGGCAGAGGAGGAGGAGGACAAACGGTAGATACCAGCTTCGTACTTCTTTATGATCTCCATCTTTGTCTCCATAGCTAAAGCACGCCAGCACGTACGTATAGAAAATGCACGATGGGAGGGATGCTGTCCAATTAGAGAGAAGGATCTCATGGCTTGACTAGCATCAGGAACCAATGGGAGAGCAGGAGGATGGTGGCGAGTCTACTATAACTAAGATGGCGGCGTGTGGCGTGAGTTTCAAAATTGTTATGGGGCGAATCTGGGACTTTCAGAAACCTTTCGTATCTTGAAAATTTTTCTTATGTAGAGCAGTAAAAATTTTCATCTTTGCTTTCGTAACTTGGATTTTTCGTAAGTTGAGCCTTTCGTATCTCGAGGTACCACTGTATTTATATTTATATTTCTTCCATTTAGAAGTGATAGCTATAATTTTACCCTGAAAACCTGCATCCCATAATATGATCAGGGATGTTAGACCAGTAACGTTCAGATACGTCTGATTTGAATCATGATAATGCAATTCCACTAATCCCAACACAATTTTCGAGTCTATTCAGAAGGATTTTGTGGTCAATTGTATCAAATGCAGCACTAAGGTCCAGTAACACTAACAGAGAGATACAACCACGATCGGATGATAAGAGCAAATCATTTGTAACTCTAATAAGAGCAGTCTCAGTACTATGATATGGTCTAAATCCTGACTGGAAATCCTCGTAGATGCTGTTTCTTTCTAGAAAGGAACATAGTTGTGAAGATATTTCCTTTTCTAGAATCTTTGACAGAAAAGGTAGATTCGATATCGGCCTGTAATTAACTAATTCTTTAGAATCAAGTTGTGGTTTTATTTAATAAGCGGTTTAATTACGGCTAGTTTAAAGGTTTTTGGTACGTATCCTAATGACAAAGATGAATTAACAATATTAAGAAGAGGATCTATGATTTCTGGAAGCATCTCTTTCAGTAGCTTAGTCGGTATTGGGTCTAGCATACATGTTGTTAATTTTGATGATTTAACGAGTTTAGACAATTCTTCCTCCCCAATAGCAATGAAGGAGTGGAATTTTTCTTCAGGGACACTAAAATTTACTGTATTTTGTGATATTGTAGTAGACGGTTGCATGGTTATAATTTTCTCTCTAATATTATGAATTATGCAAGTAAAGAAGTCCATGAAGTCATTAGTGCTGTGCTGATTTAAAGCATCTGGGGTTGAGGCTTTATTTCTTGTTAATTTAGTCACTGTATCAAATAAATACCCAGGGTTGTATTTGTTTTCTTCTAAGAGGGTGGAAAAGTAAGCAGATCTAGCTGATCTTAAGGCCTTTCTGAATGCAATAGAGCAGTCTTTCCAATTTTTTGGTATTTGCTAATTCGGGGAACAGACACAGTCTCTATAAGATATCTAGGTGAAAGTCTCTATTTGTTGGAATTATCTAACCTCTTTGACGTGAGACAGCTAGCAGACGCTCGGTTTAGAGAAATGGACTCGTTCTATAGGACACTTATGAACAGGCAAGATGAAAAAAACACTAACTTTTTTGAAGACTCAGCCGACACACACACACATATCTCCCAATTCAATACGTACGCTTGTTTATTTTAGTATTTCAGGCATAGCAAACATTGAGCTTGCTGGGTCCGATACAGTATTTTCCACACTGGTGTAAAAGGGTTAAAACAAACTTTTAATTCTGAATATATTCCTGGTGTATAATTATATGAAACTAGGCCTTAAATGTATAGCAAAGGTATTTTAGTGCCCCCTAGTGATTGTTTAACAGCAGACGTTTGTTATTTTGTCCATTATCGCGCACTGTAGTTCAGCAGAAATTGGATGTTTGCTGCAACAACAACAAACTTTATTTATAAAGCACTATAAAAACTACCGAAGTAGACCAAAGTGCTGTACAGAAAGATAAAAAATAATAATACATAAAAAGAAAAGTCACAAAATGTCAACTTCAAGTGATAAAAGCCAAGGAAAAAAGGTGGGTTTTTAGAAGAGATTTAAAATGAGACATTGAAGTGGCCTGTCTAATGTGCAGTGGCAGGTCATTCCACATTTTTGGTGCTGCCACCGCAAAAGCATGATCCCCTCTTAGTTTTTGCCTTGTTTTGGGCACTTTCAGGAGCAGTTGATCAGCTGACCTGAGAGAACGGGTGGGTGTATAAGGAAGAAGTAGCTCAGAAATATATGGTGGGGGAAGACCATTTAGAGATTTAAAAACAAATAAAAGAATTTTAAAATGAATCCTGAACTGTACAGGCAACCAGTGTAAAGAGGGTAAGATGGGGAATCATGCTCATGTTTACGAGCTCCTGTAACCAGACGAGCTGCAGCATTCTGAACCAGTTGCAGACGGGCAACAGAAGACCCACTGACCCCCACATACAGAGCATTACAGTAATCCAGCCGGGTAGTAACAAAGGCGTGTATTACTGTCTCAGAATATTGCCTTTGAAGAAATGGCTTTATTTTGGCCACCTGTCTTAATTCGAAAAAACTCGATTTAACCACAGCCCTGATCAACCACAGGCCATTTTAAAACCTAAATTAGTGATGGCTGGCTTGATGTACTGAGCCAAAGCACCCAACTCAACAGAACGGGTCCCAGTGGTGTCACCAAAAATCATTACTTCTGTTTTGTTTGCATTAACACTTAAAAGATTTATAGCCATCCAGGCCTTTATATCCTCAAGACACTCCAACAGCGGACCAACAGTTTTGTTCTTTTTGAGAGGCACATAGATCTGACTATCATCCGCATAACAGTGAAATAACATGCCATGCTTCTTAATTATTGAGCCAAGTGGCAGCAAGTAAAGAGAGAAGAGCAGAGGGCCCAAAACTGACCCCTGCGGGACTCCACAAGAGTTTTTAACCAGGTATCTTCTTTTCTCTCTCAGAATTGCCAGTTGGACATCAACCAAGAATGGCCATTCAACCGAGACGGCACTACTATCTGTCACGGAAGCTCTAAGGAGTGCAAAAGCTGATTTGAAATCGTCAGCCGATTTCGGCACTTTTGAATGACTCACGGGTGAAAACGTCCTAACATGAGGTAAAAGCCCGCCCCCCCATTATAAAGCAATGGGAAAACACTTTTTTTTTTTTAATGCCCAAAACTGGGCGGATCCGGGTGTGTGTGGACCGTTCGATCGGTCTCGAGGAGCCCTACATTCGGTGTGCGATTTTCAAACGATTCGACCCACTTTTGACTGACTCACGGGAAAAAACGTCACGGGTTAAAATTCCGTCACCCCCATTGAAAGCAATGGTAAAACGCTTAAAAAGATGTAAAAAATGCCCAAAACTCAGCGGATCCGGGCGTGCTTGGTCTCGTTTGATGCGTCTCGAATCATTTTCACATGATTCGGCCCACTTTTGACGGACTTACACGCGAAAACGTCCTAATCCTCCGCCCCCCACATCGAAAGTAACATCCTAACCCTCTGCCCCCCCATTGAAAGCAATTGGAAAACGGTTAATTTTTTTTAAAAACATTCCCAAATCTCAGCGGATCCAGGCGTGCTTGGTCTCGTTTGATGCGTTTCGAAGAGCCCTATATATTCTGTCAGCGCATCGGTGGGGTCATTTAGAATTGCGCCATCCGAGAGTATGAGTGGCTGTGGTGAGTGAGCGCTCCACGAGAAAAATATATTGTATTAATTATATAACAGTTATATGGACTTTTATTGACATATATGAGTGTTTATAATTATATTGTATGATTTATGTTGGTGCTACTGTTATATGTACGGTGACATCAAGTTTGTTTACCCCCCATTATAGAGACTGTGTAAAGCTGACATATCAACTCTAACCACTGCTGTTCTGTGTTACTAACAGAATAAAAAGAGATCTTGAGCGCGAATTGGTGTTCCTCCTGAGTCATTTCAACACAACACAACGCAGAGACAACACTGTTACAATGGTGCCTTGACCGCGACTTCGGAAGCAGAGTGCCGACACGATTGATCAGAGGTTTCCGGAGGAGCTTGTACCGTGGGTTTGCGAGAAATCGGGACGGAGCTGTTTGGTGCACTTCCGGTTTTGTCCACAAGGTGGAGTAAAGGAACACTGTTCGCTGCTGTGAGGAGAGAATTCTGGTATTGTGGTATCCGATTGAGAACAACATTAGCGTCTTTTACAAAATCTGTTGAAGACTGAACTTTGAAATATATATTTTTGTGGACTTAAAAAAAAAAAAAGAAGGAAAAAAGGGTATTGTGAAGACTGAGAATTTTCTAATATACTTATTACTCAGCGGACTCAGCATGGAACTCCAAAGTGGACAGGACGGTGACTGCAGTGAGGGTGCAGGCCGACGTCCATGGAACTCGAAAGCGGACAGGAGGGTGCACCACGGTGAGAGTACAGGCCGGCGCCATGTACTCGAGGGTCCATCATGGTGAGTGTCCCGGCCAGGGTCCCTGGTGCTCCGAGGCGGAGTCTTCTAAGAGGAGTCTTAGAGGGAGGGTCTCCCTTGAGTGGTAAATGCTTGGGATTAGCGACGAGACACCGCATTTTGCTGATCCCAAGGAAAAAACGCAATGTATCCCAATGGGCCAACTTTGACCGGTTGTATCTCCGGAACGGTGGGTCTCAGAGACTCGAAACTCGGGGGCGAGTAGGGTCCCTAAGGGCCCTCGGCGCACCCCGAGTTTGGAGCCGGAAGTCGGCTGTGTTCGCGAGAAATGGGCGGTAACGTGTAAGGGGATTTTTTACAAAAGTGCCCGTAAATCGGAGACGGAAGGTCCGGGCGTCTCGTGGTTTCTGTCCCAGGAGTTTCCCCTAGGGCTCTCTCGGCCCCCAGAGTCCCGAGGCCCTGGGGCCATTTTTTCCCCAAAAAGGCCCCCCACGTTTGGCCCCCTAGCGCCCCCAGGGAAGGTGCTAGAGACTCGGGGTGAAGGGTTGCCTGTCGAGATGCTTCCCCCGGTCTTTGAATGGTGTCTCTAGGCCGCGTCGTTCCCGAGCTACAGTCGGTCAAAGTTTCCTATGTATCCCAATGGGTGCCACCAAATTTAGCTCGGTTTTTAAGACATTTTAGTCCGTAACTTTGTCAAAAAAGGGCCAAACTGTTTGAAAATCACACCGAGTTTAGTTGTCCTCGAGCAGGTTCGAATGACACCTCACTCGTGGAGATTTAGCCATTTTCCCGATTTTTAAAGGAGTTTATCTATGTCGTGAATGGAAAAATGACTAAGTCCAGTTTTCACAGGAAAAAACAATTTCTAAGTCTTTTAATAAAGGTTTTTTGCCCATAACTCTGTCAAAATTGGGCCAAATTGTTTGAAATTCACACCGAGTGTAGTTCTCCTCAAGCCGGATAAAACAACTCACTCGGCCGGATATATCCGTGGGTATTTTTTCGAATTTTTAAATCGTTTTCATCACTTATTTTTCTGTGTTCATTCAGATTGCAAAGTAACTCAAATATGCAGAGTGACCTCTGACTTCCAGCCCATCTGCGGGTCAAAGTCATTCTGATGAAGGTGCTTCATCCTGGGCCCGAGTCAGAGTGTCCCGCGCCCCTGGAGCACATCTGGGTATGACATTTTTCCAGGAGGACTTTTTAAGCGCTATAATGGAGGTTTTTAATTCATAATAAATTCAAAAATGGGCCAAATTGTCTGAAATTCACACCGAGCTTAGTACACCTCGAGCCGGATCGAATGACACCTCACCCGGCTGGATCCGTGGAGATTTAGCCATTTTTCAGATTTTTAAAGTAGTTGTGAGTGGAAAAACGACTAAGTCCATTTTGCACAGGAAAAAAAAATTCGAAGTCTTTTAATAGAGGTTTTTTGCCCATAACTTTGTCAAACAAATAATAAATAACAAATTGTTTGAAAATCACACAGAGTTTAGTTGTCCTCGAGCCGGTTCGAATGACACAAAAAAGAAGACACAGAGGGCAAGTGCTTGAGGTTAAACCTGATTTTATTGTTTGATCATGGGTGTAACTCTGACGGATTTGAAGGCTAGCTTCCTGGCCCTAAGGGCCCCCCTGGCAGACTGGTCGGCCAGGTAGAAGTGGTGTGCTGTCCAGTAGTCGTGACACATGGACCTGCTCAGGTGCTCCGGCTGGTTCTGGCGCAGCCTCCCGTGTGCCTGCGGGAGAGAGAGAGAGAGAGAGAAGGGCCAAGTTAGGCGTGAAAGACATAAAATCTGTGGCCGTCTGGCGAGCTACTCACGTGGGTGACGAGACTGCTCCGTAGGTTCCCGAAAGTGACCTTCCCCACGAAGCCCAGGCTCCTCCAGGCGGCCCATAACTGGGCGAGAAGACCAGGTCCGACTGGATGCCCCTCCGGCTCATGAGGTCGCCCAGCTATGCGTACTACTGCGGGGAGAGAGCAATCTTGGCCCGGCCAAAGAAAGAGGCCGTCTTGTGGTCTCTGACCGAGACGACCCGGTACCCGCCCGTCAGCTCGTGGGACTTCGTGACCTCCATGGCGGTCATATTGGCGAGAACCCCGCGACGGTGGCCGCTGATGATGGCAAGGTAGCCGACGATGAGTCTCTGGGCCTCCTGGACCTGCCTGTACGGGCTGGACGGCTGTAGCTGCTCGAGAACGTGGGGTATCCGGAGATGGTCCTTCCTCATGAAGGCGCAAAGGAGCCTGCGGCCCACGATGGCCCGGGAATTCTTCTCCCTGGCATCCGTCCGGTGGACGATGAGATCAGCGCGCATGATCTTGATCTGGGCCGAGCATTTCCACAAGATGGACCGGAGATCCGCCTCCCGCAAGCATCGGGGCCTCTGGGGCCAGTGGAGTGCGTGATCGGCGAAGGCGGACAGATCCACGAGGTAGTGACGAAGCGTGGTGATGGTGAGGCCGCGGTCCAGCAGCTGGGTGGCCCAGGCGGTCACCTCCTTGGTGAGGGAGAGAGCGTTGACGAAATTGGGTCCGCCCTTGTCCCGGCAATGGTCGAAGAACCTCTCGACCCGGGTGGCCTTCTGTTGCGCGTTGTCCCTGCGCCTGTGGGATGGCCTGGGCCCGAGGAAGGCCCCCCGGAACGAGTCTAACATGGGCTGGATCTGCTCGAGGTGGTCGGTCTCCGGGCGGTGACCAAGAGGCTGTCGAGCTCCGAAACCATGGGGGGATCGGGGCATTTTTCCCGGAGACGCCCAAGCTCACGAAGGGCCTGGGTTCGATAGGCTTTGATCAGGTACTGCCTCTGCTGCTCCAGCGTGCAGCGGTGGACCCGCTGCAGGTGACGGTGTAGTCGGGCGCTTCCCACCAGGCCGCAGTCGGGCACCGGACAGTCGGTTGTCTTTCCCACCTTGGTGCCCTTCGACGGGGCCACGAGAAGCTTCATCTCCCGGGGGTTCGCTATGTTGTGCGTCTGGCTGAAATGCTCTTTGAGAGCAGGGCAAGTCTCCCTGCACATCGCACAGTCCTGCATAGGCGTCTGTGTCGGCTTTGGCTTTGCGCATCTCTCCCGAGGTGTGTTTGACACTGCATGTGTGTCTCCTGAGTTAGGGTTAGGGGTTCCTTGAGTCCAGTATTCAAATATAAATGTGTCAACTAAAAGACAAATCTATTCTATATTAATATTATGCTTTTTGTAATGATACTTATAATGGGATAAAAATGTAAGAACTACTAACCCTAACCCTGTACATGTTAAAATCACTTTTATGTACTGCTTTTATAAACCTTGCACTGTTAATAGGTTATGAAATTTGAGACTTAATGTGCAAATTATCAGTAAATAGTTTCTGTGTGTATTCATTAATGCTGACTTGTTTTTATCCATTTTTATGTGTTTATCAGTCTGACAGCAGCTGCTCTCTGCCAGTGTTTCACCATTCTTTGAGTTTCTTTTTTTCTCTTAGGGTTAGGGTTAGAAAATTTAAGGTTAAATTTTTTTTTATGTATTGTGGTAAATTCACTTTTCTCTATGTAAGTGTGATGAGAACGAGCTTTAATTGCCAGCTGTTCCTCCCAGACCCAGTTTTAACTCCGGCAGTCTTAAAGGCATTGAATGGCGACCGTTGCACAAGAACACACACCAGGCTTGTTTTCCCTGTCTGACAGATCCAAACCCTAACCCTTTATTCCAGCTGGTGATTTACATTTACGCATTTGGCAGATGCTTTTAACTAAAGCAACTTACATTAAAGGAACACATTAAATCAGTTCTTGCTTACCCTGGGATCAAACCCATGAACCCATGTTGTAAACACCAATGCTCTACTGATTGAGCTACAGGAAAGCTCATCTTTGAACAGACTGACCTGCGTTCAGCCAGAAGACACAGCAACACGTCAATTCCTTCCACACCCTTCAAATTAGGATTATAGGAAACTATTTGGTTATCAATATTATTTGGAAATGTAGTTTTGTGAAGTGACAGTCACAGTTCCTCTGACTGCTATTCCCTCATTCACTCCATACTTCATTCACAGATTGTTCAGTCATATATCACTCAAAACTACAATTCCCAGCATTCCTCTTACTCATCACCTGCTGTCACTCAGCCATCACCTGCACCTGATCCGCTCATCACCACAGTATTTAACCACTCACTCACACTTTTTGTCTGATATATTTATTATTTTTCTGTTTATGTCAGTTATTTATTTTCTGCTATTCCTTCAAGATCTTGTTTTCTAGTTTGATGTCTCCAGTGTGTGTGTGTACCATTTGAGATCATCTCTTCTGTCTTAACCTCTAAACCTAAGAACTGTAGTGTTGTTGTTTGTCTATACTCTCCTGCTTAGTGTTAGTAGTGCTCATTTAATCACTGATTTTGTTGCAGTGGGTTTCTAACATGATGCTGAAATGCCAGTCTGTGAAGTCAATGGCTGCCCAGATGAGAATTCCTTTCTGGTTTGAAGACCAACCTGGTATCTGTGGTTTATTTCTGTTTTTGCTTGTTCTCTTTACAGGGTTGAACCATATTCCCCAAAACCTTATTTTCCCATGCTTTAGTGCAACTAGTTTGTCAACCACCGCTAGGCAGAGGATATTCACTCAGCTGCTGTTTGTGATCTGGTATCAGATAGATGGGTTAATGACTGGAACTTAACCCCCGAACTTACTGACTGGAAATTATACAGTGCAGAATTTTCTCTTCTTTTTCACTGTCATGCGTTTCTGCTTTTATTGTACGTTTTACTTCCATGATTAGACCAGATGCACTACAGACTGGGAGGGGCTATGGACTGTTTCCTGTAGTTCTTCAGCTTGTGCTTCAGATGTGCAGCTGCTTGATGCTGTTCTGTTCCTTGGCCTAACCTTTATAAACTTTAGCATTGTCCTCGGTAAGCACTTATGGTTTCTGATCTCACTTGGTCTTTGAGCTCTGGAGATGTGGAGAGCTTGCTTTGGTAAACTGTTTGAAAATTGACCAGGTGGAGCAATGAATGTCTGAGATCATGTTAGACTTTGCTCTTGTGCTCTAGTACCAGGCCTTCATTTGTGGAAGTTCAGGTGGTTGGACTTCATCTAGACGTGGATATTTTCAGATTGTTTGCAGATTTCAGATAATTAGCTGATTTCTAGAAGTGTTTGATTAGTTTCTTGTGTATGTGGTCACATTTGTGCTTTTAATGTCATTTGTGTGTGGAAAGGGTTAGATTAGTTAAAACTAATTTAATTGACCAATTCCTCTTAAATGAATGCTCTTGCAGGTATGCAATCATGTTACTTCCACACTGTATTTGAGTTTGACATGTTATACTACATTTTTCGTCCATCTCTACTTCATACAATTCCAGAAATAAGAGGCATAAAGACAAAGCATCTTTTGAGCACTACAAATATACCCATTGTTTCAGTATACAGCTTTTTTACATTTCTGCCCCTTTTCATGTAAGCTAACCCTAAACAACTGGTTTAATACCATCTATAAATTTGACTCTTATTTTGTTCCCTCTTGTTAATGCATTCCCTTTATGCCTCTCTGCACCTTAGATTTTGCCCCTTTTAAAAACAATCCTCAGTTTGCGTTTCCATATTTCTTTTCACCGTGCTTTCTTTTCCTTCATGCACCTATGACCTTATTGCTCTCTGTATGAAATACTCCATAAACCTAGAGGCTTTGAAATGCTCAACTCTCTCCTCATTCTAACTGCGTATTTCTAGCAGAATTAAAGTGAAGGCTTTCAGGTGTTCCTCTGGAACGACCTCAGTCTAACTAGTGAGTAATCATATACACTAAGTGTCATGTTTCCCCCTCAGAAATGCTGTCTTTTTCTTTTTAAGTGGTATAAGTTTTATTGTGTAAAACCTGCCAGTTTAATGGTTGATTTTATTAATGTCTTGTTCAAACGCGAAGTGTTGAAAACCTATTGTAATTAAGACTTTTATTTTTATTCCTCTGCTATAAAACAGATCGTGCAGACCAAACTGTAAGGACTTGAGACTTTGCCAGATGGTAGGTCTCAATTTGGGGGGAGCGTATCAAAATGACAAATCGGCCAATAGGTGGCGCTACAGCAACTACAAACGCATTCACACTCATAAACCGTTTGTCATACACTCAAGTGTTTTAGATCTCTGGAATCCTTGGCTCAAGACTTAAATGTATATATTTTGACCGGTGAGTCTTTATTGGTTGAGCAAGGTTTCTCAATGGCTTTATGGTGGAGTACACTTTAGTCTTTACAAATGACATCTACACTTTTAGCTGTGCTTATCAAACTTTGCTTTAAAAAAATCCTCCTTTAATCCTTTCCATTGTAGTTGGTGTGGCTGTATGTTCCTGTATCATGCTTTTAAACTTGTGCTTGCTTTGTACTTGTGCCCCATTAATTAAACATTTTCACTTGTATATATGGTTTATGCTGCGACTGACCTTTTGCTCTTGTACCAATTTAATTTGTCCTGTTTACTTCCACAACTTTCACCCATTGTTTTTGTCCCCCTTTGTTTATCTTTACCTCCTTGCACTTATGCCTCTTTCCTGTAAGATTATTTTTCTCTTGCCCCTATTTGTATCTAATTTTTTTTCTTATTTGCGCACTTTTCACTGCATCCTTTAATGTAGTAACTATCGTGTTTATGCCCTGTGCTAAAGTGCACTTCACTTCTTACTCTAATTGGCTTGTGTATTTGTACTCTAATTCCCAAAGCCGCTGAAGAATATTAGCACCTTGCATTCAGTGAGAACTGGGCTGAGATGACCGTCCAACTCCATTCTAATCTCTCTTCAGTCTCATTTAGTGGGTGTGTGCTGTAATGAACTGTTATTGGTTTATTTTTGTTTCTCACATGTATTGCCACCAGGAGCCGCCGGAGGGTGCTGTTGCCTGGAGGTAATGGGATATAATATCAGCACTACCTTGTTAAAATCCTTTTTGAGAACCGTTTGAGCTCGACTGCATATGGATTGATAATGACTGCCTTAAACAGGGTTTGTTGGTTTCTTTCTTTTGTTTTAAAGGGCACATTCAGGTTAAGAATCTAAGAATGTACTTTGCATTTGCTATAAATTGAGACCTCTTGAAGTTACTCTCTACAGCCTTTTTATTTTGCTCATTTTAAGACAACTAATTTTCTTAATGCACTTCTCTCCTGTGAGATTGTGCTGTTACAGCTTTACCATGGTGAAGTCTCGGGCAGTTGTTAAGCCCTCCTTGTTTTGAAAATTTAAATTGTGACCTGAAGGGCTTTTCTTCCCCCTTATGCCCCTTAAATTTCTTATTAGTCTGTTTAATTCCCATTTGTTCTAGCATTTGCATAATGAAAAGGGAACTGTAGTCCTGTCTTGCATGTGCCCTTATTTCTTTAAGTAACCATAGACCTATGTGAACGCTTTTACATATGCCAAATTCATCTCATTGTCGCCACCAAATCTCATTCAAACTGACTATTACTAGCAGAAGTTGTTTTTTTCCATTGGAACACACACTACCTCAATGCACAGAGTGTAAATGCTGAGGGATGTGCTTAAAGCTTGCCATGTTTCCTCAATGTGCTTGTTTATAAAACATGGTTTTATTAGTAACCCTAACTATGAAAATGATGCTTTTCTTTTTCCTTAAGACTGTCTTTTTTTTTTTTTTTTTTATATGCTCCTTGCATTAACCTTTTTTTTTCTCTCTCCCTGTACCTATTTATTACTTGATCTCCCCCTTACTACTCTGAGGTTGTTCTATTGTTTTAAAATGCTGTAATTCGTATTGCCGTCGGAAAAATTGAGGCTTGGCATTTCTGGCTTTAACTTTTTTTTAATTTTTATTTATTTACTCAGAACAACCCCTCTCTTTTTGTTCCCTTCCAGCTGTTAATCTTGTTTCTGATATCATGTTGGGCAGGAAAGACACTGACACTTTCTCTCCTGTCCCCTCTAAACTTGCCGTGTATTATCTGCTCCTGCAGATTACATGTGGTACCAACAATCTCTTCTCATTTGTTCTTACTTGGCTGATCTCCCTGCCATTGAGAGTCCAAGATGGAATGGAGAACTACGCTGGCCCTTTATCCAACACTGTTTGACCAACTGCACCAGACCCTTTGAGAACTACAATGTAGTGAGAATATGGTAGGTTTTATCTGTAAGTGACAGCGCTTTGCATCTTTAGGCTGACAGGACCACTTTATCTAGGACTTAACTCTCAGCAGGCCACCTGGACCTTTTTTGGGTAATGGGCAAAGGAGTTTCACCTCAGGTAGGTGTCTAGGAGACTTAAAGGTGGGACAGGTAGTGAATCAATGGAGTTCCTGAGTCATATTGATCCACCAGTAGCAGTTACAGAGCAGTCCATCTAGAGGATGAAACATGAGAATTGTACTTTGTATTTTGCTTTTGACTTTCTGGAAATGGTCAATTGTTTGGCTCAACTGGTCTACTGTTTGACTAGTTTAGCAATGTTCACCAACAGCTTTATGCTGGAGCACGTTTCAGTTTTTACAAATATTCTCAATTTCAGCATTGCTTGTCAGACTTTTGAAAATCTTCAATCCCTTCTGTTCTAGTTAGTGGATGCGTGTGTTCCTGTAACATGCTGCTAAAATTGTTTGTCACTTGTATTTGAGAACTGTTTGTTGTTTATATTGTGACAGACCTTTTTTGCACTTGTACCAGTGTCAATGGTCTCATTCCTGTAACTTTAACCCTTTTTTTTCTGTTCTATTTGCCCTTGATGCTTTTACTCTTCCCCCTTATTACCTTGTAGTTCTGCCTTTTTTGTTCTGTTAGTCTTGCTCCATTCAACTTTATAAGAGCATTTAACTTCTGTTTTATTTTCAAAATGTTTTACTGTGACAATGAAGTGGCTGACGTATTTGTATATAGAATCACTTTAATAATCTTTAAAACCTTATATAATTGAAATTAACCCAAAAGGTAATGCATCAATAAAAACATATGTACCATGATATTTACAGACAGTTTGGCAACTTTGTATAAATTGACTTGAGTGATGTCCTAATTTCCCTTTTTGTATTTGTCTTATTTCTTTAATGCCTCAAACTTCTTAACTTGTCCTTTCATGCTATTTTTGCATTATCTCGTGGTCCTTTATGTTTCTGCTGTTCTTGCATCTGTGCCTTTTATTGTCCATTCCCTCTGTGTTTGCATCTGTGAATTAAGGGCCATTTGTAACCGTGTCATCTTTATTCGGCCAAAGTTACTTCTAACTGTCACCAACTGATCTCACTCTATTCTGTAAATAACATGCTGTGTAATACCATATAACTGCTGCTTTCTGTAGTGTCTCCTAATATTTTCAGACTAGTCTGACCGTAAACTTGCATATATACAGATTAATTATAATGCCCTTGTTATGCACATTTTTTTTTCTTTCTCCTTAATGCATTGTCCCTTGTTTGGATTCCCAGCTTAACCCTTTTTTGATATTGAACAGACTCTAAGTGTTTTGGCCTACTGTACATTCAGAAATAAAAGGTATATGATTTATCTTTATTGCATGTCTTTTTTTTTTAGATTCATTCTCTTCAGTCTCAATGCTCACTTTAACGTTCATTCTTTGTTGTACTTACACTTGACTTTTTTTTTTTTTTCAACTCTTGTTACTTCCCTGTTCAACTTGTCTATAGCAACTTGGTCACTTTTTTGTATCTATAAGAGAATTTGCCCTTATCTTAAGGTTCCTTGTCATTTTGCACCCTTGTATCAGTTTAAATCTTGTGACTTTTTGGGGGAAGTCATGGCCTAATTGTTAGTCAGACTGATAATTTGGTGATTGCGGGTCACTACTCAGTTTTTCCTTAAATCCTGCAGACACTGACTACAAGGGTTAGTTGCTCCTTTCATTATGGTATTAAATAAGTGCTTGTGCCCTTGTTCCCTCTTTCGTTTTACAGCTGTGCTGTCAGTTTATAAATGTATATAGAAATGGGTTTGCCTTCCAGCAATTGAAACTGGTTGATTTGAAGGATATATCTGCTAACCCAAATTTGACCCCTGACCTCATTCCACTGGCTCTGGTAACAGAATCAGAAATATGAAGGGATTTCAGGACTGTCAATGGAACTGCATAGTCAACATGTACTTTAAAATGTTTCATATTCTTTAATGTACTGCATACAATTGCCACCATTACTTTTTACGCTGTCTCAATGGCCCTTCTATTTGCACTTACTGTCACTTTTTTTTATTTTTGTTTGTCATTGTGGCTTATGATCCTGTCAGTATTGTCCCTTTATTTTCTTCCTATCTCTTAGTGACTTATCTTGATGGTCCATTATTGTCTCTGAATATTTATGCAGTAACATTTTCAAGTGCCTCTTGTAAAGTTTATTAAAGTTTATTCTGCATTTGTCCTAGTATCCTTGTATTTCAAGCTCTAAGCCTTTTTTTTTTTTTGGGTTAGGGTTACAAAATACTGATGTGCCTCATCACAGAGGCACTCTGGATGGCTTAAAGCCAGTAGACCGCAGGTTGGTTGCAGACACCCCAGGTTAAAACTGACATGGTTTCAGACTGAGGTACTGATGTGCTTCACCCCAGAGAGGTGCACTCTGGGTAGTTTAACTACACCTCTTAATTGGTTGTGGACTCCCAGGTTAACAGACCGGAATAACCAGAGGATCAGGCAGAGGTGACTTGACTGATACCAGAGAGGGTTACTCAGGGCAATTTAAGAAACCCTATTTGTTCCAAACACCCAGGTTTAACGGACCAAAAAGAACCAGAGATGAAATGGTTGATATGCCTAAGCGCAGAGGTTGGCTCTGAGCAGTTTAAAGCCAATAGACCCAGACTGACTTCACCAGGCCACTTGGTTTGTTTACTTGACTTTTTTTTTTTTTTGTCCATGTAACCATGTCTCTGTCCCTTTTATTTGTTCATGAATTTATCAATTTTATTTCTTGTTTTATACACTTCATTTGTTAGTTTTGCTTGTCATTTTGTTTTATGACCCTTTGTTCCTTCCATTTTTGCAACTTATGCTGAATAAATTGACTTTGTCTTTGTTTTTGTTCCTAGGTTTTCATGCCCTGACTGCCTCATGTGAAATCTTGTTTGAAACTGCATTAATTTTAGGATACCCATTTTACTTAATGCTCTTGTTTTAAAACTGGTAATTCATTAGGATTAAACTGACCTGTAACTGATTTTCCTCAGCAGCATACAAGTTAAAAGCACTTGGCTTGAAATGAGTGTCAAGTAGTGAAACTGAGGATGGAGCTGCAATTAGAATCTGGATAAGCCAGTCAACACTGGGTAATATTTAAATACTCTAATCTCCCATTTTCAGTTCTGTAATTAAGTATGCCACAAAATGTGTCTGACTTCTGGGTGACAGGTGTGGAGAGTTGTTCAGTTGGATGAGCTGAGGCTTCTGGCGCATCTATGGTTTAATCTGTAAGTGACACCCCTTTTTGCAGTTTTACAGGGTGATGGGACCCCACTGTCCAGGATAGAACTTGCAGCTTTTCACCTGGACTTTTTTTGCCCAGGTTTGTATGCATCTGGCTTGGTTCTTAGTGTGGCTTGTCCCTTATGACTTGGCTTGATTGCTGGCTATTAAGAGAATACTTCCCAATCTAGGACTCCAAGAGTTTGCAGAATGATCTCCATACTCTTGGTCTCTGACAGGGACCTCCAGGTTCGATCAAAAAGGCAAGCCATAATTTATCATTTTATTTGTCTGTCAGTTGTACTTTATTGTTTATGGTATGACTGACCTTTTTGCACTTATGCCAGTTTCAAAAGTCCCATAACTTTAACCATTTTTTTCCCTGTATTGTATTTGCTCTTGTTGCTTTTGTTTGTTTCACTTTATTACCTTGTACTTTGCCTGCGTTCTGTTAGTCTTGCTCTATCCAACTTTTGTTTAACGCATTTAACTAAAGTTTTTTTTCCAAAGTGGATTTACTGTGAGAATGGAAGTGATTTAGATGCAAATGAGATTAAACTGAAGTGGATGTTTAAGCATATCGTCATTGATTTAATAAATTGATTCTATACATCTTTTAAAACCTATATAATTAAAATTAACCCTAAATTTGGTAAACCCTTTAAGGGAAAAGTAATGCATCAATAACATGAGTACCATGATTTTAAAAGTTTAATTTCACTTGAATAATGTCCTAATTTACCTTTTTGTATTTGTCTTATTTCGTTAATGCCACAAAGTTCTTTATTTTTTTATAACTTGAGTTTTTTTTTTTGCATTCTTTACCCATTTGCTTTTTCCCTCATTCTCGTTTCTATTTCTGCTGTTCATGCATTTGTGCCTTTTTGTCCATTCCCTCTGTTTGGATTTGAATTTTAAGAGCTATTTTTATTCAGCCGAAGTTACCTCTAATTGTCAGCACCTGATCTCATTCTATTCTGTAAGTAACATGCTGTGTAATACCATATAACTGCTGTTTTCTGTAGTGTCTCCTAATGCGCTTCTCAGACTTTTTTTATTTTTATTTATGCATGTATACAGAAAGTAATACCCTTTTTATGCACCTAATTATTTGTCTTAATGCATTGTCCCTTGTTTGGGATATTTCCTGGATGGGAGACTCCATGGAATGACTAGGTTGCTGCTGGAAGTAGTGTTAGGAGGCCAGCAGGCGTTGCTCACCCAGCACTCTATGTGGGTCCTAATGCCCCAGTATAGTGATGGGGACACTGTACTGCAACAAGCACAGTCCAGCGGATGAGATGTTAAACTGAGCTCCTGACTCGGTGTTCATTAAAAATCCCAAGATGTCTTTTGCAAGAGTAGGGTTTTAACCCCAGCAACGTGCCCAAATCTGCCCATTATGGCTTCCTACCCATCCCCATGCTCTGATTGGCTTCATCACTCAGTCTCCTCTTAACCAATAAGCTGGTGTGTGGTGAGCAATCTGGCACAATATGGCTGCCGTTGCATCAAGGTGGATGCTGCACTCCAGTGGCGGTTGAGGATATTCCCTTCCATGTAAAGCGACTTTGAGTGTCTATGATGAAGAGCTATAGAAATGTAATTAAGTATTATTATTCCACTGGCTCTGGTAACAGAATCAGGAGTCTTTGACAGGATTTCAGGACTGTCAGTGGAACTGCAGAATCAACATGTACTTAAAATGTTCCATACTCTTTAATGTGCTGCATACTATTACCACTTTTTTACGGTCTCAACAACCCTTCTATTTTCACATTACACTTGTCATTTTTTTTATTTTTCATTGTGGCTTATGGTCCTGGCAATTTTCTTTTTCTTCCTATTAGTGACTTATCTTGATGGTCCCTTTTTGTCTCTCTACATGTTTATGCAGTGACATTTTTCATTTAAGTTCCTCTTGTAAAGTTTATTACTTGTGCATTTGTCCTAGCATCCCTTTTGTAATTAATTCAAGCACTAAACCTTTAAAAAAATGTTTGCCTACTTCGTAAGGATTAGTAAATTGAGTTTTTTTTTTTTTTTTTTTTTTTCTCAAAGCAATATCAAGTTAAAGCTCTTGGCTACAACTAAATCCCCTTACAGTTAAAACTGACTGAAAAAATCAGAAGATCAGACAAAATACTGATGTGCCCAATTGCAGAGTCACTCTGAATGGCTTAAAGCGAGTAGACCCCCCCCCCCCCCCCCCCCCAGGTTGACAGTTTACTAGACCGAGGTACTGATGTGCCTCAGGCCAGAGAGGTGCACTCTGGGTGCCCTAAAGTGAGTGGACCCCCGGTTGGTTGTGAACACCCCTGAATGACACAGACAGTTTCAAACTGAGGTACTGCAATAGTGTTATGTGTAAATAGTTTTTTTTTCTTTAATGCATATATGCTGTAATTCCATTAGCAGCCTTCAGAGGACGCTAGAGGTAATTGGTGGCTCTATATAAGCCAAAAATGTAGTAGAGGGAGTGAGTTGTTTGGTAGAGGGAAACTGCATGGTTGAGCTCACGGCAACTGAATCTTCCTAGGAGTCCGGTTTGAGAACTATTTAAGTTTCTGCTCAAATGTGAGTATTAAATGACTTCTGAGTTTGGCCATATGATGTATCTGTGACTATAAAAAAAGTTTATGTGCATTGTTTTTGTGGAAAAGGACTTCTATTCCTACTTCTATTGTGACTCCTCTTGATAACGCTGCTACTACTACTAGGGTAGCTATTCAGCCCATGAGGTTGCTGGCTTCAGTGATCTTCAGACATTGAGCAAGAGCCACAGATCAGCACGCAAGCGCTCAAACTGGATTTACAGGATTATATTGCATCGCTCTCAAATAACTATTCGGAATCATCTGCATCTCACCTCATCCCATTGTCATCTGTTTCGGCTATTTCGTCTAACTCTGGACAATCTTGATAAGTTTGACATTGACTCTTTAAAGACATTGGCTGAAAACTGTTTTTTGTTATTGGTGAACTTACAGGAAGAGAGAATAAACTCACAAGAAAAGTATGTTTGAAGAAGTGTTTTCTCTTTTGGTTCAGTACCGTACTATTTCTTTGCAAACCTTCAGAGTGACATCCTACATAAAGGGAGGTGTTGCAGTACTGAGGTGCACTCTGGGTGGCTTAAAGCCAGTAGACCCCCGGTTGGTTGCGGACACCCCAGGTTTACACAGTTTTAGACTGAGGTACTGATGTACCTCAGCCCAGAGAGGTGCACTCTGGATGGCTTAAAGCCAGTAGACCCCCGGTTGGTTGCGGACACCCCAGGTTGACTGTTTATCATACTGAGGTACTAATGTACCTCAGCCCAGAGAGGTGCACTCTGGATGGCTTAAAGCCAGTAGACCCCCGGTTGGTTGCGGACACCCCAGGTTGACCTTTTACTAGGCCGAGGTACTGATGTGCCTCATACAAGAGAGGTGCACTCTGGATGGCTTAAAGCCAGTTGACCTTTTACCAGGCCGAGGTACTGATGTGCCTCATACCAGAGAGGTGCACTCTGGGTGGCTTAAAGTGAGTAGACCCCCGGTTGGATGCGAACACCCCAGGCTTACACAGACGGTTTCAGACTGAGGTACTGATGTACCTCAGCCCAGAGAGGTGCATTTTTGGATGGCAAAAAGCCAATAGACCCCCGGTTGGTTGCGGACACCCCAGGTTAACCTTTTACTAGGCCGAGGTACTGATGTGCCTCATACCAGAGAGGTGCACTCTGGGTGGCTTAAAGTGAGTAGACCCCCGGTTGGTTGCGAACACCCCAGGCTTACACAGACTGTTTCAGACTGAGGTACTGATGTACCTCAGCCCAGAGAGGTGCATTTTTGGATGGCAAAAAGCCAATAGACCCCCGGTTGGTTGCGGACACCCCAGGTTAACCTTTTACTAGGCCGAGGTACTGATGTGCCTCATACCAGAGAGGTGCACTCTGGGTGGCTTAAAGTGAGTAGACCCCCGGTTGGTTGCGAACACCCCAGGCTTACACGGACGGTTTCAGACTGAGGTACTAATGTACCTCAGCCCAGAGAGGTGCATTTTTGGATGGCAAAAAGCCAGTAGACCCCCGGTTGGTTGCGGACACCCCAGGTTAACATTTTACTAGGCCGAGGTACTGATGTGCCTCATACCAGAGAGGTGCACTCTGGGTGGCTTAAAGTGAGTAGACCCCCGGTTGGATGCGAACACCCCAGGCTTACACGGACGGTTTCAGACTGAGGTACTGATGTACCTCAGCCCAGAGAGGTGCATTTTTGGATGGCTAAAAGCCAGTAGACCCCCGGTTGGTTGCGGACATCCCAGGTTGACGGCTTATCAGACTGAGGTACTAATGTGCCTCATACCAGAGAGGTGCACTCTGGGTGGCTTGAAGCCAGTAGGCCCCCGGTTGGTTGCGGACACCCCAGGTTGACTATTTATCAGACTGAAGTACTGATGTGCCTCATACCAGAGAGGTGCACTCTGGGTGGCTTAAAGTGAGTAGACCCCCGGTTGGATGCGAAAACCCCAGGCTTACACGGACTGTTTCAGACTGAGGTACTGATGTACCTCAGCCCACAGATGCGCACTCTGGAGAGCATAAAGCAGTAGGTCCCAGGTTGGTTGTGGATGCCCTGGTTAATGTGGACAGAAATGACCAGAAGGTCAATCAGAGATGACATGCCTGAGACCAGAGAGGGTGACTCTGGACTTTTTAAGAAACTGATTCCCGGCTAGTTTGCTCAACATGCAGATTTAACAAACTGAAAAGCTCTAGAGATTAATGTTGGGGAGTTTAAAGCCAATAGACGCGGGTTGGTTGCAGACACCCAGGTCTTAATTTAAAGCATGGCATGCAATTCAAGGAGACTGTCTTATGCAGGCTAGGGGTGAAAGACATAATCTCCAATTCCCCCCCCCCCCCCCCCAAAAAAAAGATAATTAAGCCCAAAGCTCTCAGGTTGGAGCAATCCTCCCTTGCCTACCCCATGGAGGGTGCCTCATCCTGGGTTAGGTCATTGGGTCCAAATGAATGATCAGTCACTGATCCTTTTTGATTAGTTTAATTTAATGCTTTCTTTGTATTTTTGAACTGGTTAGTTGGCAACAAACACCCCCCCCGTCCCCCTTGTTTTTTTTTACTTTTTGTTGTATGTATACCATGTCACAACATTTTTTTCAATCTATTTCATCTGAAGTTTTTGTATTTTATACTTTGTTTTGCTTTGTTCCTTCCCATTTTTGTAACTTATTCTGTATAACCTGACTTAACTGTTAGTATTGTCCTTTTTTTTTAAAGACTTTTTATATTCTTCCTAGCTTTTCATGCTCTGACTACCTTGTGTGACTTGTTTGAAACTATGCAGTAGTCTTGGATACCCATCTTATTTTTCAGCATTCATGTTCATACTTTTACATTTTTAAAATTGTAATGATTTGTTGGGATTAAACTGTTCTGTAACTGATTTCCCTCAGTAACATACAAGTTAAAGCACTTGGCTTGAAATGGGTTTCTTTCAGGTAGCGGGACTGGGGATGAATGAAATGACAATGAGAATCTGGATAAAGGAAAAGTAACAGTTTAGTATTAACACTCCACTCTCCCTTTTTCAGTTGTGCAACTCGTATGCCATAAGATGGTGTTATTCACTGCTGGGGGACGGGTGCAGAGTGTTGGGGTCCTGGTGCATCTGTCCACCCCTCCCATGGGCTGCTTATGCAGATTTGTGTCAATGTAGACAACATGAAACTAAGTGTACTGTCATGTGGCACAAGTTTATTTTTTTTCTGGTTCGTGTCTTTATGAGATACTCTAACTGATCTCCCTACCATCTTGAGTCCAAGATGAAATAGAGTACTATACTGGCCCTCTATCCAACACTTAGGACCATCAACTGCGCCAGACCCTTTGGGTAGGTAAACTTTTCATGGATGTCAGGCTGCATACAATAGAGAAACTGACCCTGCAGCCATGATGACAAAAGTGACTGGATTCAGGTAAGTATTAAAGTCTGCTCTGGTGTGAACGGGGGTGGTGAAGAATTGGCAAAGCAGTTTCACCTCAGGTAAGTGACTAAGATGAGATGGATAGTGAATGGAATTCCTGTCATTTTGAGTCACCGTTACAGAGCAGTCCATCTAGAGCAGTGGTCGTCAACCCGTCGATCTTTGGTTGCCCTTCGATCGCGATCAACTGGTCGACCTTTTATCACCATCCCAGAAGCTCCCAAAAATAAAAACGTTTCAGTTGCCAACTTGACGGCTCTGTCCCGCTCCACAAGCCCCGAAAGGACAACCACTCCCCACAGTCAACAGGAAAAGTGCTTCGCCCCAGCAGTCAAGTGTCAATTGTAAAATTACTTCAGTTTACCTATATAGTAGCTTTGCAGAATTCAAATCTGTCTAGAGTTCTCATCACAATGTACACTATGCTCCGGTCACTACAAATTGATAATTGTACCTTTGAGTTGTATAAATTGAGTGACTCATTGTCCTAATTTCCTCTGTGCCTTTTTGTTCCTTTTAAATGCCACTGTATCTTAACCGTTGTCTTTACGGACTTTTCATGCACCCTCTCCCTCTTATTACAGGTCCAATTTATATTTTGTTCTTTACTCATGCCCCCTCTCCCTCTTATCACAGGTCTAATTTATATTTTGTTCTTTACTCATGCCCCTATTTTGCTGCCTTATTCATGAACCTCTGCCCTGATTTCCCTCTTGTATTACTCCTGTAGAATGTGCAAATTTTTTGGGTAGTTTTCACCAATTGTAATTAAGACATGTCTACTTGTAACCTTTGTATATGCACAGTTAACTTTTTATTTTTCTGCAAGTTTAATTTGGATTTCTGTGTTTTTGTTTTAATGACTATGCAGTTTTATGGCCTGGTCACATTTAACTGTCTCTTATTTTAAAACTTAAAGTGTTTAACAAGTTTCACAACACTGACTAGTGTTGAACTTTTTTTTTTTTTTTCCTTTGGAAATTTATTTCTCTTAACATTTTTAGTGTAATGAAGTTGAAAATACCTTTGTTTTTTCCTTATTACTGTATTGTTGTATTTTCAATTTTGTATTTCTCCCCCTTTGTATTCCATTTACTTGCATCATAATGCACAGATGAATTGACAATGCTTGAAATTGTGCTCTTTCACTTAAATTCTTTATTTTTCTACTTGTTGACGTAACTGCTCAACTTAATTTTTAATGTTACTACAGGCTGGTATTTTATTTTTGGTTGGGCTTGACAGTCAAATAAAATTCTTGTTTTCAATATCCTACTTTGTGTCATTTGTTTAATGCACAGATGAATTAACTCTGTTTTGTTTGAAACTGGTACTTTTATTATCTTTATTTAACATTTGTTAACCATAACCCAATTGTTAGTTTAATTATGCTGAATTGTTTTTAGGTTAGGTGATACAGTCCAATACTGAGGCTCAGTCACGAATCATCTTGTCTGGCCATAGCTCATGACTGTAAGGGGTCATGTCTTAAATTTGGTTTGTGTGCAAGTCTCAACATGTCCCACAAGGTGATGTGGTTTATATGAGTCCAGATCTAGCCTTTGGAGCTTTTGACATGGTTTTGTGTGCATTTTCTTAGGTTTAGGTCTGTTACACCATTATGGGTTAGTGTATGTAGTTCAATTCTGGGGATTAATTGTGACTGTCTGTCTGTTCTGGCCATAGCTTGTGATGGTAAAGTGTGAAATTTGGAGTGAGTTCTGTGTCTGGTAAGGTGATGTAGCTTTAAAGTCCGAAGGGGTTAGGGGGTAAGTCCGAAGGGGTTAGGGGCTAAGTCCGAAGGGGTTAGGGGCTAAGTCCGAAGGGGTTAGGGGCTAAGTCCGAAGGGGTTAGGGGCTAAGTCCGAAGGGGTTAGGGGCTAAGTCCGAAGGGGTTAGGGGCTAAGTCCGAAGGGGTTAGGGGCTAAGTCCGAAGGGGTTAGGGGCTAAGTCCGAAGGGGTTAGGGGCTAAGTCCGAAGGGGTTAGGGGCTAAGTCCGAAGGGGTTAGGGGCTAAGTCCGAAGGGGTTAGGGGCTAAGTCCGAAGGGGTTAGGGGCTAAGTCCGAAGGGGTTAGGGGCTAAGTCCGAAGGGGGTAGGGTTAGGGAAATTCCCATAGAATGCAGGCTGCGGCGCGTCCAACTGGGACGCGCCAACGATCAGCTTGGACGCTGGACGTGGATGACAAAGGCGTTGTTGTTGGACGTCTCGCCTGAAATGGTTGGACGTGAGTCCGGGAAGGTGCATGTTTCTCGGGGAGCTCACTCAGCCTCGGGGCCCTGGTTCTCAGGTGACTTTGCATTTCCCGAACCTCCGGCCGTGCCCGGGGGTCCCACACTTAAGCCCGGGCATTATTGACTAAGCCAACACGCGCCGCCAGAGAGCGACGCAACTGGTCAACCTAAAAGGACTTAGGTTTTGGCGGCCCGGGGTTCTGGGCTCTGCCGAGGGGCCCTCCTCCCGGGTCTCTGCGCCCGCCTCAGGGAACCAGGGCGCCGGCCTGCACCCTCTCTGCAGTCACCCTCCTGCCCGCTTTGGAGTTCCATGGCTTCAGCCTGCACCCTCACTGCAGTCACCCTCCTGCCCGCTTCGGAGTTCCATGGCTTCGGCCTGCACCCTCACTGCAGTCACCATCCTGCCCGCTGCAGAGTTCCAGAGAGTCGTCCCGCACCCTCACCACTTCACCATCCGTGCCCGGGGGTCCCACACTTAAGCCCGGGCATTATTGACTAAGCCGAGCCGCGCCGCCAGAGAACCAAGCAACTGGTCAACCTAAATGGACTTAGGTTTTGGCAGGCTTTTGAGCTCCGCCAAGGGGCCCCCTCCCCCAAGGGGCCCTCCTGCCCAATCAGAGCAGCGCGTCCACATTGGACGCGCTGCCCAATCAGGGCAGCTCGTCCACATTGGACGCAGGTGCGTTCAGATACTTAGCTCCATTTGTCACCAACGGTCGCTCTCATTTTTGCCTCCATCTCGCACACCATGACACGGTGTTCTTTGTGCAAAGAGACGACTTTTCAAATAACCGACCACCTCAGACGTATCCACAACGTCTCCAACTCCAGAGAGCTAAAGCTTTTGGTAGCTTTATCGAAAGGAACCAAGGTAGGCAAGAAAGCTCGTTGCCCCGTACCCGACTGCACTGCGGGTGAATGCTCTCGTTTAGACCGACACCTCGTACGCATTCATAACTGCGACTCTGAGCAGCAAAAAATGCACTTGGCCACAGCTTACCGTGAGCTCACAATTTCGGAGCTTCGCCGTTTGAGAGAGTCCTCTCCGGAGCCGTCCATGACCTCCACCCTCGACTTGGCCGAACCCGGGCCGGAGGGTGACAGGGCCAGTCACTTGGAGGAGATTCAGCCGCTCCTTGATTCGTTTAAGCGTTCCTTTATCGGCCCTCGGGCTTCCCAAAGGAAGAAGGACAACGCTGGGCAAAAGTTGTCACGGGCTCTCAAGTTCCTTACTTACTGCGCCGAAAAGGGCGGCCATCAATTCCTGAACTCTCTCGTCTTGGCCGAAGAAGTGGCTCCATGGGCCGGGCAACTCCTCGCCCAGGGCCTAGCCGTAACCACGGCTAGGCACTACCTCATGGATCTGGCTCTGTTTGCAGATCACGCTCTGCATAGCCCCGGCAGGCCGCCCCTCCTGACCGATGCCACACTCCGTCAGCTGGCCAGGGCCTGCCCGGCCCAGGTAAAGATGCTGCGGGCCGACTTGATCATCCATCGCACGGATGCGAGGGACAGGATGTCCCGGTGCATCGTCGACAGGAAGCTGCTGTTCACATATCTTAAGAGGGCTCGGCAGAGGATCCCCCAGGCTCTCCGGGCCCTGAGACGGTCTCCGGAATACCGTTCGGTCCTGATCGCACAGGGAATGATCGCCGGGTATCTGTGCATACTCAGCGGCCACCGCCGGGGCGTGCTCATCAACATGAGGACACATGAGTTCGAGAAAGTGACCACCACACAGGACGGTTACTGTGTTGTTGCAGTCAGGGAACATAAAACTGCATCTTATTTTGGCCGCGCCAAGGTGGCACTGTCGCCGGCAGAGTACAAATGGATGAAGGATCTGATCCGTTTGAGGGGCATTGAGTCAGAGTGGTGCTTCTGCTCACCCCAGGGAGGGCAGTGCCGGGCCCTCCTGAGTCAGTTCAGAGCCGCATGGAGGACCATGGGCTTTACGGGGAGAGTGTCCTTCGGACACCTCCGGAGCAGCCTCGTAACCCACGTAAGAGACGCTCTTTGCCCCCTTTCGAAACCGATACCGTGGGGACGTGACACACTTTAACTTCTTTCCCCATTTTTTTATGCAGGCTCACGGACGTCTCCGCCCGGAGCAGCGCGAGCGCCTCAGCCGATCCATGTGTCACGATCCCCGCACCGCTGAGGCCTTCTACCTCGCCGACCAGACGGCCACAGCGGCGCGCAAGGCAAGGCGCCTTGCGGTGCAAGCCTTGAAGCCCCGTCAACCGGCCAGAGATGAGCGTTCCAGTGAGACCGGTAAGCCATTTTTAACCTAGCCTTGTCCGATGCTGTGCAACTGCACAGTTATTTATTTTTTCCCCATTTGTACGCAGGCTCACCGACGCCTTCCCCTGACCGGGCCGACTCAAGCTCCTCGGCTAGTTCACCGCACCGCTCGGACCCTGAGGCCCAATTGACCGAGTCAAGCTCCTCGGCTAGTTCACCGCACCGCTCGGACCCTGAGGCCCAATTGACCGAGTCAAGCTCCTCGGCTACTTCACCGCACCGTCCGGACCCTGAGGCCCCATCGACCTGTCAATATCGATGACTATGAATATGAATATCAATAAAGTTTGACTGCCTTGTCCAAAAAGCACTGTGTCCGTCAAATTCTTTCTCGTTCGGACCCGTAGGTCAGCCCCCTCCTCATCAACCTGATGGCCCGTGTCTGGTAAGTGTGCTTGACGCTTTATTCCTCCAGTGGAGGGAGGCTTGCGTCGACCGCGCCCG
>JAWRVZ010000574.1:0-149886 GCA_037043235.1 Rhodeus uyekii
GGACAGCAGGAAAGAGATAAGTCTCCAGTGTGACTGGAGGAGATACTTGATGTTTGATGGAGAATATGATTTCCTAGGTTTTGCCATCTGTCAAAGACTTTCAAATATTTGTAATGACTCTTAAGGAATTTTCCAACAGGCATGAGAAACAAAACAACAAAACGTACGCATTGGTGGTATAGTGGTGAGCATAGCTGCCTTCCAAGCAGTTGACCTGGGTTCGATTCCCAGCCAATGCATGCTCTTCAACTCAAGTTGTGTTTTGAACAGCCATCTGGGGATCCTGGTAAATTCCTTATGTCAATCGTGTTTGGAGCAAAGACGTGTGTTTGGCTCTTTGGGCAGCAGGAAAGAGATAAGTCTCCAGTGTTACTGCAGGAGATACTTGATATTTGATGGAGATCTTGGCATGTCAGGCCAGTAAGTTCTTGCGTTTTTCCCAGGGTCAGGTCGAAACAAAGAGAATACGATTTCCTCTGTATTGCCATCTGTCAACGACTGGTAAATTACTTATGTCAATCGTATTTGGCGCAAAGATGTTTGTTTGGCTCTTTGGATAGCAGGAAAGAGATAAGTCTCCAGTGTGACTGGAGGAGATACTTGATATTTGATGGAGATCTTGGCATGTCAGGCCTGTAAGTTCTTACGTTTTTCCCAGGGTCAGGTCGAAACAAAGAGAATACGATTTACTCTGTATTGCCATCTGTCAACGACTGGTAAATTACTTATGTCAATCGTATTTGGTGCAAAGACGTTTGTTTGGCTCTTTGGACAGCAGGAAAGAGATTAGTCTCCAGTGTGACTGGAGGAGATACTTTATATTTGATGGAGATCTTGGCATGTCAGGCCTGTAAGTTCTTACGTTTTTCCCAGGGTCAGGTCGAAACAAAGAGAATACGATTTCCTCTGTATTGCCATCTGTCAACGACTGGTGGACAGCGGAAAAGAGACAGCAGGAAATTACCTATGTCAATCGTGTTTGGAGCAAAGACGTTTGTTTGGCTCTTTGGACAGCGGGAAAAGAGGACAGCAGGAAAGAGATTAGTCTCCAGTGTGACTGGAGGAGATAACTTTATATTTGATGGAGATCTTGGCATGTCAGGCCTGTAAGTTCTTACGTTTTTCCCAGGGTCAGGTCGAAAAAAAGAGAATACGATTTTCTCTGTATTGCCATCTGTCAACGACTGGTAAATTACCTATGTCAATCGTGTTTGGAGCAAAGACGTTTGTTTGGCTCTTTGGACAGCGGAAAAGAGACAGCAGGAAAGAGATTAGTCTCCAGTGTGACTGGAGGAGATACTTTATATTTGATGGAGATCTTGGCATGTCAGGCCTGTAAGTTCTTACGTTTTTCCCAGGGTCAGGTCGAAACAAAGAGAATACGATTTCCTCTGTATTGCCATCTGTCAACGACTGGTAAATTACCTATGTCAATCGTGTTTGGAGCAAAGAGATGTTTGTTTGGCTCTTTGGACAGCGGAAAAGAGATAAGTCTCCAGTGTGACTGGAGGAGATACTTGATTTTTGATGGCGATCTTGGCATGTCAGGTCAGTGAGTTTTTGCGTTTTTCTCACGGTCAGGTCGAAACAAAGAGAATACGATTTCCTCTGTATTGCCATCTGTCAACGACTGGTAAATTACCTATGTCAATCGTGTTTGGAGCAAAGACGTTTGTTTGGCTCTTTGGACAGCGGAAAAGAGACAGCAGGAAAGAGATTAGTCTCCAGTGTGACTGGAGGAGATACTTTATATTTGATGGAGATCTTGGCATGTCAGGCCTGTAAGTTCTTACGTTTTTCCCAGGGTCAGGTCGAAAAAAAGAGAATACGATTTTCTCTGTATTGCCATCTGTCAACGACTGGTAAATTACCTATGTCAATCGTGTTTGGAGCAAAGACGTTTGTTTGGCTCTTTGGACAGCGGAAAAGAGACAGCAGGAAAGAGATTAGTCTCCAGTGTGACTGGAGGAGATACTTTATATGATGGATTGATGGAGACGTTTCTTGGCATGTCAGGCCTGTAAGTTCTTACGTTTTTCCCAGGGTCAGGTCGAAACAAAGAGAATACGATTTCCTCTGTATTGCCATCTGTCAACGACTGGTAAATTACCTATGTCAATCGTGTTTGGAGCAAAGATGTTTGTTTGGCTCTTTGGACAGCGGAAAAGAGATAAGTCTCCAGTGTGACTGGAGGAGATACTTGATTTTTGATGGCGATCTTGGCATGTCAGGTCAGTGAGTTTTTGCGTTTTTCTCACGGTCAGGTCGAAACAAAGAGAATACGATTTCCTCTGTATTGCCATCTGTCAACGACTGGTAAATTACTTATGTCAATTGTGTTTGGAGCAAAGACGTTTGTTTGGCTCTTTGGACAGCGGAAAAGAGACAGCAGGAAAGAGACAAGTCTCCAGTGTGACTGGAGGAGATACTTTATATTTGATGGAGATCTTGGCATGTCAGGCCAGTAAGTTCTTGCGTTTTTCCCAGGGTCAGGTCGAAACAAAGAGAATACGATTTACTTTGTATTGCCATCAAAGTAAATTACTTATGTAAACGACTGGTAAATTACTTATGTCAATCGTATTTGGCGCAAAGACGTTTGTTTGGCTCTTTGGACAGCAGGAAAGAGATAAGTCTCCAGTGTGACTGGAAGAGATACTTGATATTTGATGGAGATCTTGGCATGTCAGGTCAGTGAGTTTTTGCGTTTTTCCCAGAGTCAGGTCGAAACAAAGAGATTACGATTTCCTCTGTATTTCCATCTGTCAACGACTGGTAAATTTCTTATATCAATCGTGTTTGGAGCAAAGATGTTTTTTGGCTCTTTGGACAGCAGAAAAGAGATAAGTCTCCAGTGTGACTGGAGGAGATACTTGATATTTGATGAAGATCTTGGCATGTCAGGCCAGTAAGTTCTTGCGTTTTTCCCAGGGTCAAGTCGAAACAAAGAGAATACGATTTCCTCTGTATTGCAATCTTTCAAAGACTTTCAAATATTTTTAATGACTCTTAAGGAGTTTTCCAACAGCCATGAGAAAAAAAAAAACAAATCGTACGCATTGGTGGTATAGTGTTGAGCATAGCTGCCTTCCAAGCAATTGACCTGGGTTCGATTCCCAGCCAATGCATGCTCTTTAGCTCAAGTTGTTGTTTGAACAGCCATCTGGGGATCCTGGTAAATTACTTATATCAATCGTGTTTGGAGCAAAGACGTTTGTTTGGCTCTTTGGACAGCAGGAAAGAGATTAGTCTCCAGTGTGACTGGAGGAGATACTTGATTTTTGATGGAGATCTTGGCATGTCAGGCCAGTAAGTTCTTGCGTTTTTCCCAGGGTCAGGTCGAAACAAAGAGAATACGATTTCCTCTGTATTGCCATCTGTCAACGACTGGTAAATTACTTATGTCAATCGTATTTGGCGCAAAGATGTTTGTTTGGCTCTTTGGATAGCAGGAAAGAGATAAGTCTCCAGTGTGACTGGAGGAGATACTTGATATTTGATGGAGATCTTGGCATGTCAGGCCTGTAAGTTCTTACGTTTTTCCCAGGGTCAGGTCGAAACAAAGAGAATACGATTTCCTCTGTATTGCCATCCGTCAACGACTGGTAAATTACCTATGTCAATCGTGTTTGGAGCAAAGACGTTTGTTTGGCTCTTTGGACAGCGGAAAAGAGACAGCAGGAAAGAGATTAGTCTCCAGTGTGACTGGAGGAGATACTTTATATTTGATGGAGATCTTGGCATGTCAGGCCTGTAAGTTCTTACGTTTTTCCCAGGGTCAGGTCGAAAAAAAGAGAATACGATTTCCTCTGTATTGCCATCTGTCAACGACTGGTAAATTACCTATGTCAATCGTGTTTGGAGCAAAGACGTTTGTTTGGCTCTTTGGACAGCGGAAAAGAGACAGCAGGAAAGAGATTAGTCTCCAGTGTGACTGGAGGAGATACTTTATATTTGATGGAGATCTTGGCATGTCAGGCCTGTAAGTTCTTACGTTTTTCCCAGGGTCAGGTCGAAACAAAGAGAATACGATTTCCTCTGTATTGCCATCTGTCAACGACTGGTAAATTACCTATGTCAATCGTGTTTGGAGCAAAGACGTTTGTTTGGCTCTTTGGACAGCGGAAAAGAGATAAGTCTCCAGTGTGACTGGAGGAGATACTTGATTTTTGATGGCGATCTTGGCATGTCAGGTCAGTGAGTTTTTGCGTTTTTCCCAGAGTCAGGTCGAAACAAAGAGAATACGATTTCCTCTGTATTGCCATCTGTCAACGACTGGTAAATTCCTTATGTCAATCTTGTTTGGAGCAAAGACGTTTGTTTGGCTCTTTGGACAGCAGGAAAGAGATTAGTCTCCAGTGTGACTGGAGGAGATACTTTATATTTGATGGAGATCTTGGCATGTCAGGCCTGTAAGTTCTTACGTTTTTCCCAGGGTCAGGTCGAAAAAAAGAGAATACGATTTCCTCTGTATTGCCATCTGTCAACGACTGGTAAATTACCTATGTCAATCGTGTTTGGAGCAAAGACGTTTGTTTGGCTCTTTGGACAGCGGAAAAGAGACAGCAGGAAAGAGATTAGTCTCCAGTGTGACTGGAGGAGATACTTTATATTTGATGGAGATCTTGGCATGTCAGGCCTGTAAGTTCTTACGTTTTTCCCAGGGTCAGGTCGAAACAAAGAGAATACGATTTCCTCTGTATTGCCATCTGTCAACGACTGGTAAATTTCTTATATCAATCGTGTTTGGAGCAAAGATGTTTTTTGGCTCTTTGGACAGCAGAAAAGAGATAAGTCTCCAGTGTGACTGGAGGAGATACTTGATATTTGATGAAGATCTTGGCATGTCAGGCCAGTAAGTTCTTGCGTTTTTCCCAGGGTCAGGTCGAAACAAAGAGAATACGATTTCCTCTGTATTGCAATCTTTCAAAGACTTTCAAATATTTTTAATGACTCTTAAGGAGTTTTCCAACAGCCATGAGAAAAAAAAAACAAATCGTACGCATTGGTGGTATAGTGTTGAGCATAGCTGCCTTCCAAGCAATTGACCTGGGTTCGATTCCCAGCCAATGCATGCTCTTTAGCTCAAGTTGTTGTTTGAACAGCCATCTGGGGATCCTGGTAAATTACTTATATCAATCGTGTTTGGAGCAAAGACGTTTGTTTGGCTCTTTGGACAGCAGGAAAGAGATTAGTCTCCAGTGTGACTGGAGGAGATACTTGATTTTTGATGGAGATCTTGGCATGTCAGGCCAGTAAGTTCTTGCGTTTTTCCCAGGGTCAGGTCGAAACAAAGAGAATACGATTTCCTCTGTATTGCCATCTGTCAACGACTGGTAAATTACTTATGTCAATCGTATTTGGCGCAAAGATGTTTGTTTGGCTCTTTGGATAGCAGGAAAGAGATAAGTCTCCAGTGTTACTGGAGGAGATACTTGATATTTGATGGAGATCTTGGCATGTCAGGCCAGTAAGTTCTTGCGTTTTTCCCAGGGTCAGGTCGAAACAAAGAGAATACGATTTACTCTGTATTGCCATCTGTCAACGACTGGTAAATTACTTATGTCAATCGTATTTGGCGCAAAGACGTTTGTTTGGCTCTTTGGACAGCAGGAAAGAGATTAGTCTCCAGTGTGACTGGAGGAGATACTTTATATTTGATGGAGATCTTGGCATGTCAGGCCTGTAAGTTCTTACGTTTTTCCCACGGTCAGGTCGAAACAAAGAGAATACGATTTCCTCTGTATTGCCATCTGTCAATGACTGGTAAATTACCTATGTCAATCGTGTTTGGAGCAAAGACGTTTGTTTGGCTCTTTGGACAGCGGAAAAGAGACAGCAGGAAAGAGATTAGTCTCCAGTGTGACTGGAGGAGATACTTTATATTTGATGGAGATCTTGGCATGTCAGGCCTGTAAGTTCTTACGTTTTTCCCAGGGTCAGGTCGAAAAAAAGAGAATACGATTTTCTCTGTATTGCCATCTGTCAACGACTGGTAAATTACCTATGTCAATCGTGTTTGGAGCAAAGACGTTTGTTTGGCTCTTTGGACAGCGGAAAAGAGACAGCAGGAAAGAGATTAGTCTCCAGTGTGACTGGAGGAGATACTTTATATTTGATGGAGATCTTGGCATGTCAGGCCTGTAAGTTCTTACGTTTTTCCCAGGGTCAGGTCGAAACAAAGAGAATACGATTTCCTCTGTATTGCCATCTGTCAACGACTGGTAAATTACCTATGTCAATCGTGTTTGGAGCAAAGACGTTTGTTTGGCTCTTTGGACAGCGGAAAAGAGATAAGTCTCCAGTGTGACTGGAGGAGATACTTGATTTTTGATGGCGATCTTGGCATGTCAGGTCAGTGAGTTTTTGCGTTTTTCCCAGAGTCAGGTCGAAACAAAGAGAATACGATTTCCTCTGTATTGCCATCTGTCAACGACTGGTAAATTTCTTATATCAATCGTGTTTGGAGCAAAGATGTTTTTTGGCTCTTTGGACAGCAGAAAAGAGATAAGTCTCCAGTGTGACTGGAGGAGATACTTGATATTTGATGGAGATCTTGGCATGTCAGGCCAGTAAGTTCTTGCGTTTTTCCCAGGGTCAGGTCGAAACAAAGAGAATACGATTTCCTCTGTATTGCAA
Source organism: Rhodeus uyekii (assembly GCA_037043235.1). Taxonomy (NCBI): domain Eukaryota; kingdom Metazoa; phylum Chordata; class Actinopteri; order Cypriniformes; family Acheilognathidae; genus Rhodeus; species Rhodeus uyekii. Next base: position 6,640 of record JAWRVZ010000574.1, read on the forward strand.
TCTTTCAAAGACTTTCAAATATTTTTAATGACTCTTAAGGAGTTTTCCAACAGCCATGAGAAAAAAAAACAAATTGTACGCATTGGTGGTATAGTGTTGAGCATAGCTGCCTTCCAAGCAATTGACCTGGGTTCGATTCCCAGCCAATGCATGCTCTTTAGCTCAAGTTGTTGTTTGAACAGCCATCTGGGGATCCTGGTAAATTACTTATATCAATCGTGTTTGGAGCAAAGACGTTTGTTTGGCTCTTTGGACAGCAGGAAAGAGATTAGTCTTCAGTGTGACTGGAGGAGATACTTGATTTTTGATGGAGATCTTGGCATGTCAGGCCAGTAAGTTCTTGCGTTTTTCCCAGGGTCAGGTCGAAACAAAGAGAATACGATTTCCTCTGTATTGCCATCTGTCAACGACTGGTAAATTACTTATGTCAATCGTATTTGGCGCAAAGATGTTTGTTTGGCTCTTTGGATAGCAGGAAAGAGATAAGTCTCCAGTGTGACTGGAGGAGATACTTGATATTTGATGGAGATCTTGGCATGTCAGGCCAGTAAGTTCTTGCGTTTTTCCCAGGGTCAGGTCGAAACAAAGAGAATACGATTTACTCTGTATTGCCATCTGTCAACGACTGGTAAATTACTTATGTCAATCGTATTTGGCGCAAAGACGTTTGTTTGGCTCTTTGGACAGCAGGAAAGAGATAAGTCTCCAGTGTGACTGGAAGAGATACTTGATATTTGATGGAGATCTTGGCATGTCAGGTCAGTAAGTTTTTGCGTTTTTCTCACGGTCAGGTCGAAACAAAGAGAATACGATTTCCTCTGTATTGCAATCTTTCAAAGACTTTCAAATATTTTTAATGACTCTTAAGGAGTTTTCCAACAGGCATGAGAAAGAAAAAAAAATCGTACGCATTGGTGGTATAGTGGTGAGCATAGCTGCCTTCCAAGCAGTTGACCTGGGTTCGATTCCCAGCCAATGAATGCTCTTTAACTCAAGTTGATGTTTGAACAGCCATCTGGGGATCTTGGTAAATTACTTATATCAATCGTGTTTGGAGCAAAGACGTTTGTTTGGCTCTTTGGACAGCAGGAAAGAGATTAGTCTCCAGTGTGACTGGAGGAGATACTTGATTTTTGATGGAGATCTTGGCATATCAGGTCAGTAAGTTCTTGCGTTTTTCTCAGGGTCAGGTCGAAACAAAGAGAATACGATTTCCTCTGTATTGCCATCTGTCAACGACTGGTAAATTCCTTATGTCAATCTTGTTTGGAGCAAAGACGTTTGTTTGGCTCTTTGGACAGCAGGAAAGAGATTAGTCTCCAGTGTGACTGGAGGAGATACTTTATATTTGATGGAGATCTTGGCATGTCAGGCCTGTAAGTTCTTACGTTTTTCCCAGGGTCAGGTCGAAACAAAGAGAATACGATTTCCTCTGTATTGCCATCTGTCAACGACTGGTAAATTACCTATGTCAATCGTGTTTGGAGCAAAGACGTTTGTTTGGCTCTTTGGACAGCGGAAAAGAGACAGCAGGAAAGAGATTAGTCTCCAGTGTGACTGGAGGAGATACTTTATATTTGATGGAGATCTTGGCATGTCAGGCCTGTAAGTTCTTACGTTTTTCCCAGGGTCAGGTCGAAACAAAGAGAATACGATTTCCTCTGTATTGCCATCTGTCAACGACTGGTAAATTACCTATGTCAATCGTGTTTGGAGCAAAGACGTTTGTTTGGCTCTTTGGACAGCGGAAAAGAGATAAGTCTCCAGTGTGACTGGAGGAGATACTTGATTTTTGATGGAGATCTTGGCATGTCAGGTCAGTGAGTTTTTGCGTTTTTCCCAGAGTCAGGTCGAAACAAAGAGAATACGATTTCCTCTGTATTGCCATCTGTCAACGACTGGTAAATTTCTTATATCAATCGTGTTTGGAGCAAAGATGTTTTTTGGCTCTTTGGACAGCAGAAAAGAGATAAGTCTCCAGTGTGACTGGAGGAGATACTTGATTTTTGATGGAGATCTTGGCATATCAGGTCAGTAAGTTCTTGCGTTTTTCTCAGGGTCAGGTCGAAACAAAGAGAATACGATTTCCTCTGTATTGCCATCTTTCAACGACTGGTAAATTCCTTATGTCAATCTTGTTTGGAGCAAAGACGTTTGTTTGGCTCTTTGGACAGCAGGAAAGAGATTAGTCTCCAGTGTGACTGGAGGAGATACTTTATATTTGATGGAGATCTTGGCATGTCAGGCCTGTAAGTTCTTACGTTTTTCCCAGGGTCAGGTCGAAACAAAGATAATACGATTTCCTCTGTATTGCCATCTGTCAACGACTGATAAATTACCTATGTCAATCGTGTTTGGAGCAAAGACGTTTGTTTGGCTCTTTGGACAGCGGAAAAGAGACAGCAGGAAAGAGATTAGTCTCCAGTGTGACTGGAGGAGATACTTTATATTTGATGGAGATCTTGGCATGTCAGGCCTGTAAGTTCTTACGTTTTTCCCAGGGTCAGGTCGAAACAAAGAGAATACGATTTCCTCTGTATTGCCATCTGTCAACGACTGGTAAATTACCTATGTCAATCGTGTTTGGAGCAAAGACGTTTGTTTGGCTCTTTGGACAGCGGAAAAGAGATAAGTCTCCAGTGTGACTGGAGGAGATACTTGATTTTTGATGGAGATCTTGGCATGTCAGGTCAGTGAGTTTTTGCGTTTTTCCCAGAGTCAGGTCGAAACAAAGAGAATACGATTTCCTCTGTATTGCCATCTGTCAACGACTGGTAAATTTCTTATATCAATTGTGTTTGGAGCAAAGACGTTTGTTTGGCTCTTTGGACAGCAGGAAAGAGATAAGTCTCCAGTGTGACTGGAGGAGATACTTGATATTTGATGGAGATCTTGGCATGTCAGGCTAGTAAGTTCTTGCGTTTTTCCCAGGGTCAGGTCGAAACAAAGAGAATGTGATTTCCTCTATATTGCCATCTGTCAACGACTGGTAAATTACTTATATCAATCGTGTTTGGAGCAAAGACGTTTGTTTGGCTCTTTGGACAGCAGGAAAGAGATTAGTCTCCAGTGTGACTGGAGGAGATACTTTATTTTTGATGGAGATCTTGGCATATCAGGTCAGTAAGTTCTTGCGTTTTTCTCAGGGTCAGGTCGAAACAAAGAGAATACGATTTCCTCTGTATTGCCATCTGTCAACGACTGGTAAATTCCTTATGTCAATCTTGTTTGGAGCAAAGACGTTTGTTTGGCTCTTTGGACAGCAGGAAAGAGATTAGTCTCCAGTGTGACTGGAGGAGATACTTTATATTTGATGGAGATCTTGGCATGTCAGGCCTGTAAGTTCTTACGTTTTTCCCAGGGTCAGGTCGAAACAAAGAGAATACGATTTCCTCTGTATTGCCATCTGTCAATGACTGGTAAATTACTTATATCAATCGTGTTTGGAGCAAAGATGTTTTTTGGCTCTTTGGACAGCAGAAAAGAGATAAGTCTCCAGTGTGACTGGAGGAGATACTTGATATTTGATGGAGATCTTGGCATGTCAGGCCAGTAAGTTCTTGCGTTTTTCCCAGGGTCAGGTCGAAACAAAGAGAATACGATTTCCTCTGTATTGCAATCTTTCAAAGACTTTCAAATATTTTTAATGACTCTTAAGGAGTTTTCCAACAGCCATGAGAAAAAAAAAAAACAAATCGTACGCATTGGTGGTATAGTGTTGAGCATAGCTGCCTTCCAAGCAATTGACCTGGGTTCGATTCCCAGCCAATGCATGCTCTTCAGCTCAAGTTGTGTTTTGAACAGCCATCTGGGGATCCTGGTAAATTCCTTATGTCAATCGTGTTTGGAGCAAAGGCGTTTGTTTGGTTCTTTGGGCAGCAGAAAAGAGATAAGTCTCCAGTGTTACTGCAGGAGATACTTGATATTTGATGGAGATCTTGGCATGTCAGGCCAGTAAGTTCTTGCGTTTTTCCCAGAGTCAGGTCGAAACAAAGAGAATACGATTTCCTCTGTATTGCCATCTATCAACGACTGGTAAATTACTTATGTCAATCGTGTTTGGAGCAAAGACGTGTGTTTGGCTCTTTGGACAGCAGGAAAGAGATAAGTCTCCAGTGTGACTCTAGGAGATACTTGATGTTTGATGGAGAATATGATTTCCTAGGTTTTGCCATCTGTCAAAGACTTTCAAATATTTGTAATGACTCTTAAGGAGTTTTCCAACAGGCATGAGAAACAAAACAACAAAACATACGCATTGGTGGTATAGTGGTGAGCATAGCTGCCTTCCAAGCAGTTGACCTGGTTTCGATTCCCAGCCAATGCATGCTCTTCAGCTCAAGTTGTGTTTTGAACAGCCATCTGGGGATCCTGGTAAATTCCTTATGTCAATCGTGTTTGGAGCAAAGGCGTTTGTTTGGTTCTTTGGGCAGCAGAAAAGAGATAAGTCTCCAGTGTTACTGCAGGAGATACTTGATATTTGATGGAGATCTTGGCATGTCAGGCCAGTAAGTTCTTGCGTTTTTCCCAGAGTCAGGTCGAAACAAAGAGAATACGATTTCCTCTGTATTGCCATCTATCAACGACTGGTAAATTACTTATGTCAATCGTGTTTGGAGCAAAGACGTGTGTTTGGCTCTTTGGACAGCAGGAAAGAGATAAGTCTCCAGTGTGACTGGAGGAGATACTTGATGTTTGATGGAGAATATGATTTCCTAGGTTTTGCCATCTGTCAAAGACTTTCAAATATTTGTAATGACTCTTAAGGAATTTTCCAACAGGCATGAGAAACAAAACAACAAAACGTACGCATTGGTGGTATAGTGGTGAGCATAGCTGCCTTCCAAGCAGTTGACCTGGGTTCGATTCCCAGCCAATGCATGCTCTTCAACTCAAGTTGTGTTTTGAACAGCCATCTGGGGATCCTGGTAAATTCCTTATGTCAATCGTGTTTGGAGCAAAGACGTGTGTTTGGCTCTTTGGGCAGCAGGAAAGAGATAAGTCTCCAGTGTTACTGCAGGAGATACTTGATATTTGATGGAGATCTTGGCATGTCAGGCCAGTAAGTTCTTGCGTTTTTCCCAGAGTCAGGTCGAAACAAAGAGAATATGATTTCCTCTGTATTGCCATCTATCAACGACTGGTAAATTACTTATGTCAATCGTGTTTGGAGCAAAGACGTGTGTTTGGCTCTTTGGACAGCAGGAAAGAGATAAGTCTCCAGTGTGACTGGAGGAGATACTTGATGTTTGATGGAGATCTTGGCATGTCAGGCCAGTAAGTTCTTGCGTTTTTCCCAGAGTCAGGTCGAAACAAAGAGAATACGATTTCCTCTGTATTGCCATCTATCAACGACTGGTAAATTACTTATGTCAATCGTGTTTGGAGCAAAGACGTGTTTTTGGCTCTTTGGACAGCAGGAAAGAGATAAGTCTCCATTGTGACTCTAGGAGATACTTGATGTTTGATGGAGAATATGATTTCCTAGGTTTTGCCATCTGTCAAAGACTTTCAAATATTTGTAATGACTCTTAAGGAGTTTCCCAACAGGCATGAGAAACAAAAAAACAAAATGTACGCATTGGTGGTATAGTGGTGAGCATAGCTGCCTTCCAAACAGTTGACCTGGGTTCGATTCCCAGCCAATGCATGCTCTTCAGCTCAAGTTGTGTTTTGAACAGCCATCTGGGGATCCTGGTAAATTCCTTATGTCAATCGTGTTTGGAGCAAAGGCGTTTGTTTGGTTCTTTGGGCAGCAGAAAAGAGATAAGTCTCCAGTGTTACTGCAGGAGATACTTGATATTTGATGGAGATCTTGGCATGTCAGGCCAGTAAGTTCTTGCGTTTTTCCCAGAGTCAGGTCGAAACAAAGAGAATACGATTTCCTCTGTATTGCCATCTATCAACGACTGGTAAATTTCTTATGTCAATCGTGTTTGGAGCAAAGACGTGTGTTTGGCTCTTTGGACAGCAGGAAAGAGATAAGTCTCCAGTGTGACTGGAGGAGATACTTGATGTTTGATGGAGATCTTGGCATGTCAGGCCAGTAAGTTCTTGCGTTTTTCCCAGAGTCAGGTCGAAACAAAGAGAATACGATTTCCTCTGTATTGCCATCTATCAACGACTGGTAAATTCCTTATGTCAATCGTGTTTGGAGCAAAGACGTGTGTTTGGCTCTTTGGACAGCAGGAAAGAGATAAGTCTCCAGTGTGACTGGAGGAGATACTTGATTTTTGATGGAGATCTTGTCATGTCAGGCCAGTAAGTTCTTGCGTTTTTCCCAGAGTCAGGTCGAAACAAAGAGAATACGATTTCCTCAGTATTGCCATCTATCAACGACTGGTAAATTACTTATGTCAATCGTGTTTGGAGCAAAGACATGTGTTTGGCTCTTTGGACAGCAGGAAAGAGATAAGTCTCCAGTGTGACTGGAGGAGATACTTGATGTTTGATGGAGATCTTGGCATGTCAGGCCAGTAAGTTCTTGCGTTTTTCCCAGGGTCAGGTCGAAACAAAGAGAATACGATTTCCTAGGTTTTGCCATCTATCAACGACTGGTAAATTACTTATGTCAATCGTGTTTGGAGCAAAGACGTGTGTTTGGCTCTTTGGACAGCAGGAAAGAGATAAGTCTCCAGTGTGACTGGAGGAGATACTTGATTTTTGATGGAGATCTTGTCATGTCAGGCCAGTAAGTTCTTGCGTTTTTCCCAGAGTCAGGTCGAAACAAAGAGAATACGATTTCCTCTGTATTGCCATCTATCAACGACTGGTAAATTCCTTATGTCAATCGTGTTTGGAGCAAAGACGTGTGTTTGGCTCTTTGGACAGCAGGAAAGAGATAAGTCTCCAGTGTGACTGGAGTAGATACTTGATTTTTGATGGAGATCTTGTCATGTCAGGCCAGTAAGTTCTTGCGTTTTTCCCAGAGTCAGGTCGAAACAAAGAGAATACGATTTCCTCTGTATTGCCATCTATCAACGACTGGTAAATTCCTTATGTCAATCGTGTTTGGAGCAAAGACGTGTGTTTGGCTCTTTGGACAGCAGGAAAGAGATAAGTCTCCAGTGTGACTGGAGGAGATACTTGATTTTTGATGGAGATCTTGTCATGTCAGGCCAGTAAGTTCTTGCGTTTTTCCCAGAGTCAGGTCGAAACAAAGAGAATACGATTTCCTCTGTATTGCCATCTATCAACGACTGGTAAATTCCTTATGTCAATCGTGTTTGGAGCAAAGACGTGTGTTTGGCTCTTTGGACAGCAGGAAAGAGATAAGTCTCCAGTGTGACTGGAGGAGATACTTGATTTTTGATGGAGATCTTGTCATGTCAGGCCAGTAAGTTCTTGCGTTTTTCCCAGAGTCAGGTCGAAACAAAGAGAATACGATTTCCTCAGTATTGCCATCTATCAACGACTGGTAAATTACTTATGTCAATCGTGTTTGGAGCAAAGACGTGTGTTTGGCTCTTTGGACAGCAGGAAAGAGATAAGTCTCCAGTGTGACTGGAGGAGATACTTGATGTTTGATGGAGATCTTGGCATGTCAGGCCAGTAAGTTCTTGCGTTTTTCCCAGGGTCAGGTCGAAACAAAGAGAATACGATTTCCTAGGTTTTGCCATCTATCAACGACTGGTAAATTACTTATGTCAATCGTGTTTGGAGCAAAGACGTGTGTTTGGCTCTTTGGACAGCAGGAAAGAGATAAGTCTCCAGTGTGACTGGAGGAGATACTTGATTTTTGATGGAGATCTTGTCATTTCAGGCCAGTAAGTTCTTGCGTTTTTCCCAGAGTCAGGTCGAAACAAAGAGAATACGATTTCCTCTGTATTGCCATCTATCAACGACTGGTAAATTCCTTATGTCAATCGTGTTTGGAGCAAAGACGTGTGTTTGGCTCTTTGGACAGCAGGAAAGAGATAAGTCTCCAGTGTGACTCTAGGAGATACTTGATGTTTGATGGAGAATATGATTTCCTAGGTTTTGCCATCTGTCAAAGACTTTCAAATATTTGTAATGACTCTTAAGGAATTTTCCAACATGCATGAGAAACAAAAAACACAACGTACGCATTGGTGGTATAGTGGTGAGCATAGCTGCCTTCCAAGCAGTTGACCTGGGTTCGATTCCCAGCCAATACATGCTCTTCAACTCAAGTTGTGTTTTGAACAGCCATCTGGGGATCCTGGTAAATTCCTTATGTCAATCGTGTTTGGAGCAAAGACGTGTGTTTGGCTCTTTGGGCAGCAGGAAAGAGATAAGTCTCCAGTGTTACTGCAGGAGATACTTGATATTTGATGGAGATCTTGGCATGTCAGGCCAGTAAGTTCTTGCGTTTTTCCCAGAGTCAGGTCGAAACAAAGAGAATATGATTTCCTCTGTATTGCCATCTATCAACGACTGGTAAATTACTTATGTCAATCGTGTTTGGAGCAAAGACGTGTGTTTGGCTCTTTGGACAGCAGGAAAGAGATAAGTCTCCAGTGTGACTGGAGGAGATACTTGATGTTTGATGGAGATCTTGGCATGTCAGGCCAGTAAGTTCTTGCGTTTTTCCCAGAGTCAGGTCGAAACAAAGAGAATACGATTTCCTCTGTATTGCCATCTATCAACGACTGGTAAATTACTTATGTCAATCGTGTTTGGAGCAAAGGCGTTTGTTTGGTTCTTTGGGCAGCAGGAAAGAGATAAGTCTCCATTGTGACTCTAGGAGATACTTGATGTTTGATGGAGAATATGATTTCCTAGGTTTTGCCATCTGTCAAAGACTTTCAAATATTTGTAATGACTCTTAAGGAGTTTCCCAACAGGCATGAGAAACAAAAAAACAAAATGTACGCATTTGGTGGTATAGTGGTGAGCATAGCTGCCTTCCAAGCAGTTGACCTGGGTTCGATGCATGCTCTTCAGCTCAAGTTGTGTTTTGAACAGCCATCTGGGCATCCTGGTAAATTCCTTATGTCAATCGTGTTTGGAGCAAAGGCGTTTGTTTGGTTCTTTGGGCAGCAGGAAAGAGATAAGTCTCCAGTGTTACTGCAGGAGATACTTGATATTTGATGGAGATCTTGGCATGTCAGGCCAGTAAGTTCTTGCGTTTTTCCCAGAGTCCTCTGTATTGCCATCTATCAACGACTGGTAAATTACTTATGTCAATCGTGTTTGGAGCAAAGACGTGTGTTTGGCTCTTTGGACAGCAGGAAAGAGATAAGTCTCCAGTGTGACTGGAGGAGATACTTGATGTTTGATGGAGATCTTGGCATGTCAGGCCAGTAAGTTCTTGCGTTTTTCCCAGAGTCAGGTCGAAACAAAGAGAATACGATTTCCTCTGTATTGCCATCTATCAACGACTGGTAAATTACTTATGTCAATCGTGTTTGGAGCAAAGACGTGTGTTTGGCTCTTTGGACAGCAAGAAAAAGAGATAAGTCTCCAGTGTGACTCTAGGAGATACTTGATGTTTGATGGAGAATATGATTTCCTAGGTTTTGCCATCTGTCAAAGACTTTCAAATATTTGTAATGACTCTTAAGGAGTTTTCCAACAGGCATGAGAAACAAAACAACAAAACATACGCATTGGTGGTATAGTGGTGAGCATAGCTGCCTTCCAAGCAGTTGACCTGGTTTCGATTCCCAGCCAATGCATGCTCTTCAGCTCAAGTTGTGTTTTGAACAGCCATCTGGGGATCCTGGTAAATTACTTATGTCAATCGTGTTTGGAGCAAAGACGTGTGTTTGGCTCTTTGGACAGCAGGAAAGAGATAAGTCTCCAGTGTGACTGGAGGAGATACTTGATGTTTGATGGAGATCTTGGCATGTCAGGTCAGTAAGTTCTTGCGTTTTTCCCAGAGTCAGGTCGAAACAAAGAGAATACGATTTCCTCTGTATTGCCATCTATCAACGACTGGTAAATTACTTATGTCAATCGTGTTTGGAGCAAAGACGTGTGTTTGGCTCTTTGGACAGCAGGAAAGAGATAAGTCTCCATTGTGACTCTAGGAGATACTTGATGTTTGATGGAGAATATGATTTCCTAGGTTTTGCCATCTGTCAAAGACTTTCAAATATTTGTAATGACTCTTAAGGAGTTTCCCAACAGGCATGAGAAACAAAAAAACAAAATGTACGCATTTGGTGGTATAGTGGTGAGCATAGCTGCCTTCCAAGCAGTTGACCTGGGTTCGATTCCCAGCCAATGCATGCTCTTCAGCTCAAGTTGTGTTTTGAACAACCATCTGGGGATCCTGGTAAATTCCTTATGTCAATCGTGTTTGGAGCAAAGGCGTTTGTTTGGTTCTTTGGGCAGCAGAAAAGAGATAAGTCTCCAGTGTTACTGCAGGAGATACTTGATATTTGATGGAGATCTTGGCATGTCAGGCCAGTAAGTTCTTGCGTTTTTCCCAGAGTCAGGTCGAAACAAAGAGAATACGATTTCCTCTGTATTGCCATCTATCAACGACTGGTAAATTACTTATGTCAATCGTGTTTGGAGCAAAGACGTGTGTTTGGCTCTTTGGACAGCAGGAAAGAGATAAGTCTCCAGTGTGACTGGAGGAGATACTTGATGTTTGATGGAGATCTTGGCATGTCAGGCCAGTAAGTTCTTGCGTTTTTCCCAGAGTCAGGTCGAAACAAAGAGAATACGATTTCCTCTGTATTGCCATCTATCAACGACTGGTAAATTACTTATGTCAATCGTGTTTGGAGCAAAGACGTGTGTTTGGCTCTTTGGACAGCAGGAAAGAGATAAGTCTCCAGTGTGACTCTAGGAGATACTTGATGTTTGATGGAGAATATGATTTCCTAGGTTTTGCCATCTGTCAAAGACTTTCAAATATTTGTAATGACTCTTAAGGAGTTTTCCAACAGGCATGAGAAACAAAACAACAAAACGTACGCATTGGTGGTATAGTGGTGAGCATAGCTGCCTTCCAAGCAGTTGACCTGGGTTCGATTCCCAGCCAATGCATGCTCTTCAGCTCAAGTTGTGTTTTGAACAGCCATCTGGGCATCCTGGTAAATTCCTTATTTCAATCGTGTTTGGAGCAAAGGCGTTTGTTTGGTTCTTTGGGCAGCAGGAAAGAGATAAGTCTCCAGTGTTACTGCAGGAGATACTTGATATTTGATGGAGATCTTGGCATGTCAGGCCAGTAAGTTCTTGCGTTTTTCCCAGAGTCCTCTGTATTGCCATCTATCAACGACTGGTAAATTACTTATGTCAATCGTGTTTGGAGCAAAGACGTGTGTTTGGCTCTTTGGACAGCAGGAAAGAGATAAGTCTCCAGTGTGACTGGAGGAGATACTTGATGTTTGATGGAGATCTTGGCATGTCAGGCCAGTAAGTTCTTGCGTTTTTCCCAGAGTCAGGTCGAAACAAAGAGAATACGATTTCCTCTGTATTGCCATCTATCAACGACTGGTAAATTACTTATGTCAATCGTGTTTGGAGCAAAGACGTGTGTTTGGCTCTTTGGACAGCAGGAAAGAGATAAGTCTCCAGTGTGACTCTAGGAGATACTTGATGTTTGATGGAGAATATGATTTCCTAGGTTTTGCCATCTGTCAAAGACTTTCAAATATTTGTAATGACTCTTAAGGAGTTTTCCAACAGGCATGAGAAACAAAACAACAAAACATACGCATTGGTGGTATAGTGGTGAGCATAGCTGCCTTCCAAGCAGTTGACCTGGTTTCGATTCCCAGCCAATGCATGCTCTTCAGCTCAAGTTGTGTTTTGAACAGCCATCTGGGGATCCTGGTAAATTCCTTATGTCAATCGTGTTTGGAGCAAAGGCGTTTGTTTGGTTCTTTGGGCAGCAGAAAAGAGATAAGTCTCCAGTGTTACTGCAGGAGATACTTGATATTTGATGGAGATCTTGGCATGTCAGGCCAGTAAGTTCTTGCTTTTTTCCCAGAGTCAGGTCGAAACAAAGAGAATACGATTTCCTCTGTATTGCCATCTATCAACGACTGGTAAATTACTTATGTCAATCGTGTTTGGAGCAAAGACGTGTGTTTGGCTCTTTGGACAGCAGGAAAGAGATAAGTCTCCAGTGTGACTCTAGGAGATACTTGATGTTTGATGGAGAATATGATTTCCTAGGTTTTGCCATCTGTCAAAGACTTTCAAATATTTGTAATGACTCTTAAGGAGTTTTTCCAACAGGCATGAGAAACAAAAAAACAAAATGTACGCATTGGTGGTATAGTGGTGAGCATAGCTGCCTTCCAAGCAGTTGACCTGGGTTCGATTCCCAGCCAATGCATGCTCTTCAGCTCAAGTTGTGTTTTGAACAGCCATCTGGGGATCCTGGTAAATTCCTTATGTCAATCGTGTTTGGAGCAAAGGCGTTTGTTTGGTTCTTTGGGCAGCAGAAAAGAGATAAGTCTCCAGTGTTCCTGCAGGAGATACTTGATATTTGATGGAGATCTTGGCATGTCAGGCCAGTAAGTTCTTGCGTTTTTCCCAGAGTCAGGTCGAAACAAAGAGAATACGATTTCCTCTGTATTGCCATCTATCAACGACTGGTAAATTACTTATGTCAATCGTGTTTGGAGCAAAGACGTGTGTTTGGCTCTTTGGACAGCAGGAAAGAGATAAGTCTCCAGTGTGACTGGAGGAGATACTTGATGTTTGATGGAGATCTTGGCATGTCAGGCCAGTAAGTTCTTGCGTTTTTCCCAGAGTCAGGTCGAAACAAAGAGAATACGATTTCCTCTGTATTGCCATCTATCAACGACTGGTAAATTCCTTATGTCAATCGTGTTTGGAGCAAAGACGTGTGTTTGGCTCTTTGGACAGCAGGAAAGAGATAAGTCTCCAGTGTGACTGGAGGAGATACTTGATTTTTGATGGAGATCTTGTCATGTCAGGCCAGTAAGTTCTTGCGTTTTTCCCAGAGTCAGGTCGAAACAAAGAGAATACGATTTCCTCTGTATTGCCATCTATCAACGACTGGTAAATTACTTATGTCAATCGTGTTTGGAGCAAAGACGTGTGTTTGGCTCTTTGGACAGCAGGAAAGAGATAAGTCTCCAGTGTGACTGGAGGAGATACTTGATGTTTGATGGAGATCTTGGCATGTCAGGCCAGTAAGTTCTTGCGTTTTTCCCAGAGTCAGGTCGAAACAAAGAGAATACGATTTCCTCTGTATTGCCATCTATCAACGACTGGTAAATTACTTATGTCAATCGTGTTTGGAGCAAAGACGTGTGTTTGGCTCTTTGGACAGCAGGAAAGAGATAAGTCTCCAGTGTGACTCTAGGAGATACTTGATGTTTGATGGAGAATATGATTTCCTAGGTTTTGCCATCTGTCAAAGACTTTCAAATATTTGTAATGACTCTTAAGGAGTTTTCCAACAGGCATGCGAAACAAAACAACAAAACATACGCATTGGTGGTATAGTGGTGAGCATAGCTGCCTTCCAAGCAGTTGACCTGGTTTCGATTCCCAGCCAATGCATGCTCTTCAGCTCAAGTTGTGTTTTGAACAGCCATCTGGGGATCCTGGTAAATTCCTTATGTCAATCGTGTTTGGAGCAAAGGCGTTTGTTTGGTTCTTTGGGCAGCAGAAAAGAGATAAGTCTCCAGTGTTACTGCAGGAGATACTTGATATTTGATGGAGATCTTGGCATGTCAGGCCAGTAAGTTCTTGCGTTTTTCCCAGAGTCAGGTCGAAACAAAGAGAATACGATTTCCTCTGTATTGCCATCTATCAACGACTGGTAAATTACTTATGTCAATCGTGTTTGGAGCAAAGACGTGTGTTTGGCTCTTTGGACAGCAGGAAAGAGATAAGTCTCCAGTGTGACTGGAGGAGATACTTGATGTTTGATGGAGATCTTGGCATGTCAGGCCAGTAAGTTCTTGCGTTTTTCCCAGAGTCAGGTCGAAACAAAGAGAATACGATTTCCTCTGTATTGCCATCTATCAACGACTGGTAAATTACTTATGTCAATCGTGTTTGGAGCAAAGACGTGTGTTTGGCTCTTTGGACAGCAGGAAAGAGATAAGTCTCCAGTGTGACTCTAGGAGATACTTGATGTTTGATGGAGAATATGATTTCCTAGGTTTTGCCATCTGTCAAAGACTTTCAAATATTTGTAATGACTCTTAAGGAGTTTTCCAACAGGCATGAGAAACAAAACAACAAAACGTACGCATTGGTGGTATAGTGGTGAGCATAGCTGCCTTCCAAGCAGTTGACCTGGGTTCGATTCCCAGCCAATGCATGCTCTTCAGCTCAAGTTGTGTTTTGAACAGCCATCTGGGCATCCTGGTAAATTCCTTATGTCAATCGTGTTTGGAGCAAAGGCGTTTGTTTGGTTCTTTGGGCAGCAGGAAAGAGATAAGTCTCCAGTGTTACTGCAGGAGATACTTGATATTTGATGGAGATCTTGGCATGTCAGGCCAGTAAGTTCTTGCGTTTTTCCCAGAGTCCTCTGTATTGCCATCTATCAACGACTGGTAAATTACTTATGTCAATCGTGTTTGGAGCAAAGACGTGTGTTTGGCTCTTTGGACAGCAGGAAAGAGATAAGTCTCCAGTGTGACTGGAGGAGATACTTGATGTTTGATGGAGATCTTGGCATGTCAGGCCAGTAAGTTCTTGCGTTTTTCCCAGAGTCAGGTCGAAACAAAGAGAATACGATTTCCTCTGTATTGCCATCTATCAACGACTGGTAAATTACTTATGTCAATCGTGTTTGGAGCAAAGACGTGTGTTTGGCTCTTTAGACAGCAGGAAAGAGATAAGTCTCCAGTGTGACTCTAGGAGATACTTGATGTTTGATGGAGAATATGATTTCCTAGGTTTTGCCATCTGTCAAAGACTTTCAAATATTTGTAATGACTCTTAAGGAGTTTTCCAACAGGCATGAGAAACAAAACAACAAAACGTACGCATTGGTGGTATAGTGGTGAGCATAGCTGCCTTCCAAGCAGTTGACCTGGGTTCGATTCCCAGCCAATGCATGCTCTTCAGCTCAAGTTGTGTTTTGAACAGCCATCTGGGCATCCTGGTAAATTCCTTATGTCAATCGTGTTTGGAGCAAAGGCGTTTGTTTGGTTCTTTGGGCAGCAGGAAAGAGATAAGTCTCCAGTGTTACTGCAGGAGATACTTGATATTTGATGGAGATCTTGGCATGTCAGGCCAGTAAGTTCTTGCGTTTTTCCCAGAGTCCTCTGTATTGCCATCTATCAACGACTGGTAAATTACTTATGTCAATCGTGTTTGGAGCAAAGACGTGTGTTTGGCTCTTTGGACAGCAGGAAAGAGATAAGTCTCCAGTGTGACTGGAGGAGATACTTGATGTTTGATGGAGATCTTGGCATGTCAGGCCAGTAAGTTCTTGCGTTTTTCCCAGAGTCAGGTCGAAACAAAGAGAATACGATTTCCTCTGTATTGCCATCTATCAACGACTGGTAAATTACTTATGTCAATCGTGTTTGGAGCAAAGACGTGTGTTTGGCTCTTTGGACAGCAGGAAAGAGATAAGTCTCCAGTGTGACTGGAGGAGATACTTGATGTTTGATGGAGAATATGATTTCCTAGGTTTTGCCATCTGTCAAAGACTTTCAAATATTTGTAATGACTCTTAAGGAATTTTCCAACAGGCATGAGAAACAAAACAACAAAACGTACGCATTGGTGGTATAGTGGTGAGCATAGCTGCCTTCCAAGCAGTTGACCTGGGTTCGATTCCCAGCCAATGCATGCTCTTCAACTCAAGTTGTGTTTTGAACAGCCATCTGGGGATCCTGGTAAATTCCTTATGTCAATCGTGTTTGGAGCAAAGACGTGTGTTTGGCTCTTTGGGCAGCAGGAAAGAGATAAGTCTCCAGTGTTACTGCAGGAGATACTTGATATTTGATGGAGATCTTGGCATGTCAGGCCAGTAAGTTCTTGCGTTTTTCCCAGAGTCAGGTCGAAACAAAGAGAATATGATTTCCTCTGTATTGCCATCTATCAACGACTGGTAAATTACTTATGTCAATCGTGTTTGGAGCAAAGACGTGTGTTTGGCTCTTTGGACAGCAGGAAAGAGATAAGTCTCCAGTGTGACTGGAGGAGATACTTGATGTTTGATGGAGATCTTGGCATGTCAGGCCAGTAAGTTCTTGCGTTTTTCCCAGAGTCAGGTCGAAACAAAGAGAATACGATTTCCTCTGTATTGCCATCTATCAACGACTGGTAAATTCCTTATGTCAATCGTGTTTGGAGCAAAGACGTGTGTTTGGCTCTTTGGACAGCAGGAAAGAGATAAGTCTCCAGTGTGACTGGAGGAGATACTTGATTTTTGATGGAGATCTTGTCATGTCAGGCCAGTAAGTTCTTGCGTTTTTCCCAGAGTCAGGTCGAAACAAAGAGAATACGATTTCCTCAGTATTGCCATCTATCAACGACTGGTAAATTACTTATGTCAATCGTGTTTGGAGCAAAGACGTGTGTTTGGCTCTTTGGACAGCAGGAAAGAGATAAGTCTCCAGTGTGACTGGAGGAGATACTTGATGTTTGATGGAGATCTTGGCATGTCAGGCCAGTAAGTTCTTGCGTTTTTCCCAGAGTCAGGTCGAAACAAAGAGAATACGATTTCCTCTGTATTGCCATCTATCAACGACTGGTAAATTACTTATGTCAATCGTGTTTGGAGCAAAGACATGTGTTTGGCTCTTTGGACAGCAGGAAAGAGATAAGTCTCCAGTGTGACTCTAGGAGATACTTGATGTTTGATGGAGAATATGATTTCCTAGGTTTTGCCATCTGTCAAAGACTTTCAAATATTTGTAATGACTCTTAAGGAGTTTTCCAACAGGCATGAGAAACAAAACAACAAAACATACGCATTGGTGGTATAGTGGTGAGCATAGCTGCCTTCCAAGCAGTTGACCTGGTTTCGATTCCCAGCCAATGCATGCTCTTCAGCTCAAGTTGTGTTTTGAACAGCCATCTGGGGATCCTGGTAAATTCCTTATGTCAATCGTGTTTGGAGCAAAGGCGTTTGTTTGGTTCTTTGGGCAGCAGAAAAGAGATAAGTCTCCAGTGTTACTGCAGGAGATACTTGATATTTGATGGAGATCTTGGCATGTCAGGCCAGTAAGTTCTTGCGTTTTTCCCAGAGTCAGGTCGAAACAAAGAGAATACGATTTCCTCTGTATTGCCATCTATCAACGACTGGTAAATTACTTATGTCAATCGTGTTTGGAGCAAAGACGTGTGTTTGGCTCTTTGGACAGCAGGAAAGAGATAAGTCTCCAGTGTGACTGGAGGAGATACTTGATGTTTGATGGAGATCTTGGCATGTCAGGCCAGTAAGTTCTTGCGTTTTTCCCAGAGTCAGGTCGAAACAAAGAGAATACGATTTCCTCTGTATTGCCATCTATCAACGACTGGTAAATTACTTATGTCAATCGTGTTTGGAGCAAAGACGTGTGTTTGGCTCTTTGGACAGCAGGAAAGAGATAAGTCTCCAGTGTGACTGGAGGAGATACTTGATGTTTGATGGAGAATATGATTTCCTAGGTTTTGCCATCTGTCAAAGACTTTCAAATATTTGTAATGACTCTTAAGGAATTTTCCAACAGGCATGAGAAACAAAACAACAAAACGTACGCATTGGTGGTATAGTGGTGAGCATAGCTGCCTTCCAAGCAGTTGACCTGGGTTCGATTCCCAGCCAATGCATGCTCTTCAACTCAAGTTGTGTTTTGAACAGCCATCTGGGGATCCTGGTAAATTCCTTATGTCAATCGTGTTTGGAGCAAAGACGTGTGTTTGGCTCTTTGGGCAGCAGGAAAGAGATAAGTCTCCAGTGTTACTGCAGGAGATACTTGATATTTGATGGAGATCTTGGCATGTCAGGCCAGTAAGTTCTTGCGTTTTTCCCAGAGTCAGGTCGAAACAAAGAGAATATGATTTCCTCTGTATTGCCATCTATCAACGACTGGTAAATTACTTATGTCAATCGTGTTTGGAGCAAAGACGTGTGTTTGGCTCTTTGGACAGCAGGAAAGAGATAAGTCTCCAGTGTGACTGGAGGAGATACTTGATGTTTGATGGAGATCTTGGCATGTCAGGCCAGTAAGTTCTTGCGTTTTTCCCAGAGTCAGGTCGAAACAAAGAGAATACGATTTCCTCTGTATTGCCATCTATCAACGACTGGTAAATTCCTTATGTCAATCGTGTTTGGAGCAAAGACGTGTGTTTGGCTCTTTGGACAGCAGGAAAGAGATAAGTCTCCAGTGTGACTGGAGGAGATACTTGATTTTTGATGGAGATCTTGTCATGTCAGGCCAGTAAGTTCTTGCGTTTTTCCCAGAGTCAGGTCGAAACAAAGAGAATACGATTTCCTCAGTATTGCCATCTATCAACGACTGGTAAATTACTTATGTCAATCGTGTTTGGAGCAAAGACGTGTGTTTGGCTCTTTGGACAGCAGGAAAGAGATAAGTCTCCAGTGTGACTGGAGGAGATACTTGATGTTTGATGGAGATCTTGGCATGTCAGGCCAGTAAGTTCTTGCGTTTTTCCCAGAGTCAGGTCGAAACAAAGAGAATACGATTTCCTCTGTATTGCCATCTATCAACGACTGGTAAATTACTTATGTCAATCGTGTTTGGAGCAAAGACATGTGTTTGGCTCTTTGGACAGCAGGAAAGAGATAAGTCTCCAGTGTGACTCTAGGAGATACTTGATGTTTGATGGAGAATATGATTTCCTAGGTTTTGCCATCTGTCAAAGACTTTCAAATATTTGTAATGACTCTTAAGGAGTTTTCCAACAGGCATGAGAAACAAAACAACAAAACATACGCATTGGTGGTATAGTGGTGAGCATAGCTGCCTTCCAAGCAGTTGACCTGGTTTCGATTCCCAGCCAATGCATGCTCTTCAGCTCAAGTTGTGTTTTGAACAGCCATCTGGGGATCCTGGTAAATTCCTTATGTCAATCGTGTTTGGAGCAAAGGCGTTTGTTTGGTTCTTTGGGCAGCAGAAAAGAGATAAGTCTCCAGTGTTACTGCAGGAGATACTTGATATTTGATGGAGATCTTGGCATGTCAGGCCAGTAAGTTCTTGCGTTTTTCCCAGAGTCAGGTCGAAACAAAGAGAATACGATTTCCTCTGTATTGCCATCTATCAACGACTGGTAAATTACTTATGTCAATCGTGTTTGGAGCAAAGACGTGTGTTTGGCTCTTTGGACAGCAGGAAAGAGATAAGTCTCCAGTGTGACTGGAGGAGATACTTGATGTTTGATGGAGATCTTGGCATGTCAGGCCAGTAAGTTCTTGCGTTTTTCCCAGAGTCAGGTCGAAACAAAGAGAATACGATTTCCTCTGTATTGCCATCTATCAACGACTGGTAAATTACTTATGTCAATCGTGTTTGGAGCAAAGACGTGTGTTTGGCTCTTTGGACAGCAGGAAAGAGATAAGTCTCCAGTGTGACTCTAGGAGATACTTGATGTTTGATGGAGAATATGATTTCCTAGGTTTTGCCATCTGTCAAAGACTTTCAAATATTTGTAATGACTCTTAAGGAGTTTTCCAACAGGCATGAGAAACAAAACAACAAAACATACGCATTGGTGGTATAGTGGTGAGCATAGCTGCCTTCCAAGCAGTTGACCTGGTTTCGATTCCCAGCCAATGCATGCTCTTCAGCTCAAGTTGTGTTTTGAACAGCCATCTGGGGATCCTGGTAAATTCCTTATGTCAATCGTGTTTGGAGCAAAGGCGTTTGTTTGGTTCTTTGGGCAGCAGAAAAGAGATAAGTCTCCAGTGTTACTGCAGGAGATACTTGATATTTGATGGAGATCTTGGCATGTCAGGCCAGTAAGTTCTTGCGTTTTTCCCAGAGTCAGGTCGAAACAAAGAGAATACGATTTCCTCTGTATTGCCATCTATCAACGACTGGTAAATTACTTATGTCAATCGTGTTTGGAGCAAAGACGTGTGTTTGGCTCTTTGGACAGCAGGAAAGAGATAAGTCTCCAGTGTGACTGGAGGAGATACTTGATGTTTGATGGAGATCTTGGCATGTCAGGCCAGTAAGTTCTTGCGTTTTTCCCAGAGTCAGGTCGAAACAAAGAGAATACGATTTCCTCTGTATTGCCATCTATCAACGACTGGTAAATTACTTATGTCAATCGTGTTTGGAGCAAAGACGTGTGTTTGGCTCTTTGGACAGCAGGAAAGAGATAAGTCTCCAGTGTGACTCTAGGAGATACTTGATGTTTGATGGAGAATATGATTTCCTAGGTTTTGCCATCTGTCAAAGACTTTCAAATATTTGTAATGACTCTTAAGGAGTTTTCCAACAGGCATGAGAAACAAAACAACAAAACATACGCATTGGTGGTATAGTGGTGAGCATAGCTGCCTTCCAAGCAGTTGACCTGGTTTCGATTCCCAGCCAATGCATGCTCTTCAGCTCAAGTTGTGTTTTGAACAGCCATCTGGGGATCCTGGTAAATTCCTTATGTCAATCGTGTTTGGAGCAAAGGCGTTTGTTTGGTTCTTTGGGCAGCAGAAAAGAGATAAGTCTCCAGTGTTACTGCAGGAGATACTTGATATTTGATGGAGATCTTGGCATGTCAGGCCAGTAAGTTCTTGCGTTTTTCCCAGAGTCAGGTCGAAACAAAGAGAATACGATTTCCTCTGTATTGCCATCTATCAACGACTGGTAAATTACTTATGTCAATCGTGTTTGGAGCAAAGACGTGTGTTTGGCTCTTTGGACAGCAGGAAAGAGATAAGTCTCCAGTGTGACTCTAGGAGATACTTGATGTTTGATGGAGAATATGATTTCCTAGGTTTTGCCATCTGTCAAAGACTTTCAAATATTTGTAATGACTCTTAAGGAGTTTTTCCAACAGGCATGAGAAACAAAAAAACAAAATGTACGCATTGGTGGTATAGTGGTGAGCATAGCTGCCTTCCAAGCAGTTGACCTGGGTTCGATTCCCAGCCAATGCATGCTCTTCAGCTCAAGTTGTGTTTTGAACAGCCATCTGGGGATCCTGGTAAATTCCTTATGTCAATCGTGTTTGGAGCAAAGGCGTTTGTTTGGTTCTTTGGGCAGCAGAAAAGAGATAAGTCTCCAGTGTTACTGCAGGAGATACTTGATATTTGATGGAGATCTTGGCATGTCAGGCCAGTAAGTTCTTGCGTTTTTCCCAGAGTCAGGTCGAAACAAAGAGAATACGATTTCCTCTGTATTGCCATCTATCAACGACTGGTAAATTACTTATGTCAATCGTGTTTGGAGCAAAGACGTGTGTTTGGCTCTTTGGACAGCAGGAAAGAGATAAGTCTCCAGTGTGACTGGAGGAGATACTTGATGTTTGATGGAGATCTTGGCATGTCAGGCCAGTAAGTTCTTGCGTTTTTCCCAGAGTCAGGTCGAAACAAAGAGAATACGATTTCCTCTGTATTGCCATCTATCAACGACTGGTAAATTCCTTATGTCAATCGTGTTTGGAGCAAAGACGTGTGTTTGGCTCTTTGGACAGCAGGAAAGAGATAAGTCTCCAGTGTGACTGGAGGAGATACTTGATTTTTGATGGAGATCTTGTCATGTCAGGCCAGTAAGTTCTTGCGTTTTTCCCAGAGTCAGGTCGAAACAAAGAGAATACGATTTCCTCAGTATTGCCATCTATCAACGACTGGTAAATTACTTATGTCAATCGTGTTTGGAGCAAAGACGTGTGTTTGGCTCTTTGGACAGCAGGAAAGAGATAAGTCTCCAGTGTGACTGGAGGAGATACTTGATGTTTGATGGAGATCTTGGCATGTCAGGCCAGTAAGTTCTTGCGTTTTTCCCAGAGTCAGGTCGAAACAAAGAGAATACGATTTCCTCTGTATTGCCATCTATCAACGACTGGTAAATTACTTATGTCAATCGTGTTTGGAGCAAAGACATGTGTTTGGCTCTTTGGACAGCAGGAAAGAGATAAGTCTCCAGTGTGACTCTAGGAGATACTTGATGTTTGATGGAGAATATGATTTCCTAGGTTTTGCCATCTGTCAAAGACTTTCAAATATTTGTAATGACTCTTAAGGAGTTTTCCAACAGGCATGAGAAACAAAACAACAAAACATACGCATTGGTGGTATAGTGGTGAGCATAGCTGCCTTCCAAGCAGTTGACCTGGTTTCGATTCCCAGCCAATGCATGCTCTTCAGCTCAAGTTGTGTTTTGAACAGCCATCTGGGGATCCTGGTAAATTCCTTATGTCAATCGTGTTTGGAGCAAAGGCGTTTGTTTGGTTCTTTGGGCAGCAGAAAAGAGATAAGTCTCCAGTGTTACTGCAGGAGATACTTGATATTTGATGGAGATCTTGGCATGTCAGGCCAGTAAGTTCTTGCGTTTTTCCCAGAGTCAGGTCGAAACAAAGAGAATACGATTTCCTCTGTATTGCCATCTATCAACGACTGGTAAATTACTTATGTCAATCGTGTTTGGAGCAAAGACGTGTGTTTGGCTCTTTGGACAGCAGGAAAGAGATAAGTCTCCAGTGTGACTGGAGGAGATACTTGATGTTTGATGGAGATCTTGGCATGTCAGGCCAGTAAGTTCTTGCGTTTTTCCCAGAGTCAGGTCGAAACAAAGAGAATACGATTTCCTCTGTATTGCCATCTATCAACGACTGGTAAATTACTTATGTCAATCGTGTTTGGAGCAAAGACGTGTGTTTGGCTCTTTGGACAGCAGGAAAGAGATAAGTCTCCAGTGTGACTCTAGGAGATACTTGATGTTTGATGGAGAATATGATTTCCTAGGTTTTGCCATCTGTCAAAGACTTTCAAATATTTGTAATGACTCTTAAGGAGTTTTCCAACAGGCATGAGAAACAAAACAACAAAACATACGCATTGGTGGTATAGTGGTGAGCATAGCTGCCTTCCAAGCAGTTGACCTGGTTTCGATTCCCAGCCAATGCATGCTCTTCAGCTCAAGTTGTGTTTTGAACAGCCATCTGGGGATCCTGGTAAATTCCTTATGTCAATCGTGTTTGGAGCAAAGGCGTTTGTTTGGTTCTTTGGGCAGCAGAAAAGAGATAAGTCTCCAGTGTTACTGCAGGAGATACTTGATATTTGATGGAGATCTTGGCATGTCAGGCCAGTAAGTTCTTGCGTTTTTCCCAGAGTCAGGTCGAAACAAAGAGAATACGATTTCCTCTGTATTGCCATCTATCAACGACTGGTAAATTCCTTATGTCAATCGTGTTTGGAGCAAAGACGTGTGTTTGGCTCTTTGGACAGCAGGAAAGAGATAAGTCTCCAGTGTGACTGGAGGAGATACTTGATGTTTGATGGAAAATATGATTTCCTAGGTTTTGCCATCTGTCAAAGACTTTCAAATATTTGTAATGACTCTTAAGGAGTTTTCCAACAGGCATGAGAAACAAAAAAAAAAAAACGTACGCATTGGTGGTATAGTGGTGAGCATAGCTGCCTTCCAATCAGTTGACCTGGGTTCGATTCCCAGCCAATGCATGCTCTTCAACTCAAGTTGTGTTTTGAACAGCCATCTGGGGATCCTGGTAAATTCCTTATGTCAATCGTGTTTGGAGCAAAGACGTGTGTTTGGCTCTTTGGGCAGCAGGAAAGAGATAAGTCTCCAGTGTTACTGCAGGAGATACTTGATATTTGATGGAGATCTTGGCATGTCAGGCCAGTAAGTTCTTGCGTTTTTCCCAGAGTCAGGTCGAAACAAAGAGAATACGATTTCCTCTGTATTGCCATCTATCAACGACTGGTAAATTACTTATGTCAATCGTGTTTGGAGCAAAGACGTGTGTTTGGCTCTTTGGACAGCAGGAAAGAGATAAGTCTCCAGTGTGACTCTAGGAGATACTTGATGTTTGATGGAGAATATGATTTCCTAGGTTTTGCCATCTGTCAAAGACTTTCAAATATTTGTAATGACTCTTAAGGAGTTTTCCAACAGGCATGAGAAACAAAAAAACAAAATGTACGCATTGGTGGTATAGTGGTGAGCATAGCTGCCTTCCAAGCAGTTGACCTGGGTTCGATTCCCAGCCAATGCATGCTCTTCAGCTCAAGTTGTGTTTTGAACAGCCATCTGGGGATCCTGGTAAATTCCTTATGTCAATCGTGTTTGGAGCAAAGGCGTTTGTTTGGTTCTTTGGGCAGCAGAAAAGAGATAAGTCTCCAGTGTTACTGCAGGAGATACTTGATATTTGATGGAGATCTTGGCATGTCAGGCCAGTAAGTTCTTGCGTTTTTCCCAGAGTCAGGTCGAAACAAAGAGAATACGATTTCCTCTGTATTGCCATCTATCAACGACTGGTAAATTACTTATGTCAATCGTGTTTGGAGCAAAGACGTGTGTTTGGCTCTTTGGACAGCAGGAAAGAGATAAGTCTCCAGTGTTACTGCAGGAGATACTTGATATTTGATGGAGATCTTGGCATGTCAGGCCAGTAAGTTCTTGCGTTTTTCCCAGAGTCCTCTGTATTGCCATCTATCAACGACTGGTAAATTACTTATGTCAATCGTGTTTGGAGCAAAGACGTGTGTTTGGCTCTTTGGACAGCAGGAAAGAGATAAGTCTCCAGTGTGACTGGAGGAGATACTTGATGTTTGATGGAGATCTTGGCATGTCAGGCCAGTAAGTTCTTGCGTTTTTCCCAGGGTCAGGTCGAAACAAAGAGAATACGATTTCCTAGGTTTTGCCATCTATCAACGACTGGTAAATTACTTATGTCAATCGTGTTTGGAGCAAAGACGTGTGTTTGGCTCTTTGGACAGCAGGAAAGAGATAAGTCTCCAGTGTGACTGGAGGAGATACTTGATTTTTGATGGAGATCTTGTCATGTCAGGCCAGTAAGTTCTTGCGTTTTTCCCAGAGTCAGGTCGAAACAAAGAGAATACGATTTCCTCTGTATTGCCATCTATCAACGACTGGTAAATTCCTTATGTCAATCGTGTTTGGAGCAAAGACGTGTGTTTGGCTCTTTGGACAGCAGGAAAGAGATAAGTCTCCAGTGTGACTGGAGGAGATACTTGATGTTTGATGGAAAATATGATTTCCTAGGTTTTGCCATCTGTCACAGACTTTCAAATATTTGTAATGACTCTTAAGGAGCTTTCCAACAGGCATGAGAAACAAAAAAACAAAACGTACGCATTGGTGGTATAGTGGTGAGCATAGCTGCCTTCCAAGCAGTTGACCTGGGTTCGATTCCCAGCCAATGCATGCTCTTCAACTCAAGTTGTGTTTTGAACAGCCATCTGGGGATCCTGGTAAATTCCTTATGTCAATCGTGTTTGGAGCAAAGACGTGTGTTTGGCTCTTTGGGCAGCAGGAAAGAGATAAGTCTCCAGTGTTACTGCAGGAGATACTTGATATTTGATGGAGATCTTGGCATGTCAGGCCAGTAAGTTCTTGCGTTTTTCCCAGAGTCAGGTCGAAACAAAGAGAATACGATTTCCTCTGTATTGCCATCTATCAACGACTGGTAAATTACTTATGTCAATCGTGTTTGGAGCAAAGACGTGTGTTTGGCTCTTTGGACAGCAGGAAAGAGATAAGTCTCCAGTGTGACTCTAGGAGATACTTGATGTTTGATGGAGAATATGATTTCCTAGGTTTTGCCATCTGTCAAAGACTTTCAAATATTTGTAATGACTCTTAAGGAGTTTTCCAACAGGCATGAGAAACAAAAAAACAAAATGTACGCATTGGTGGTATAGTGGTGAGCATAGCTGCCTTCCAAGCAGTTGACCTGGGTTCGATTCCCAGCCAATGCATGCTCTTCAGCTCAAGTTGTGTTTTGAACAGCCATCTGGGGATCCTGGTAAATTCCTTATGTCAATCGTGTTTGGAGCAAAGGCGTTTGTTTGGTTCTTTGGGCAGCAGAAAAGAGATAAGTCTCCAGTGTTACTGCAGGAGATACTTGATATTTGATGGAGATCTTGGCATGTCAGGCCAGTAAGTTCTTGCGTTTTTCCCAGAGTCAGGTCGAAACAAAGAGAATACGATTTCCTCTGTATTGCCATCTATCAACGACTGGTAAATTACTTATGTCAATCGTGTTTGGAGCAAAGACGTGTGTTTGGCTCTTTGGACAGCAGGAAAGAGATAAGACTCCAGTGTGACTGGAGGAGATACTTGATTTTTGATGGAGATCTTGTCATGTCAGGCCAGTAAGTTCTTGCGTTTTTCCCAGAGTCAGGTCGAAACAAAGAGAATACGATTTCCTCTGTATTGCCATCTATCAACGACTGGTAAATTCCTTATGTCAATCGTGTTTGGAGCAAAGACGTGTGTTTGGCTCTTTGGACAGCAGGAAAGAGATAAGTCTCCAGTGTGACTGGAGGAGATACTTGATGTTTGATGGAAAATATGATTTCCTAGGTTTTGCCATCTGTCAAAGACTTTCAAATATTTGTAATGACTCTTAAGGAGTTTTCCAACATGCATGAGAAACAAAAAAAATCGTACGCATTGGTGGTATAGTGGTGAGCATAGCTGCCTTCCAACCAGTTGACCTGGGTTCGATTCCCAGCCAATGCATGCTCTTCAACTCAAGTTGTGTTTTGAACAGCCATCTGGGGATCCTGGTAAATTCCTTATGTCAATCGTGTTTGGAGCAAAGACGTGTGTTTGGCTCTTTGGGCAGCAGGAAAGAGATAAGTCTCCAGTGTTACTGCAGGAGATACTTGATATTTGATGGAGATCTTGGCATGTCAGGCCAGTAAGTTCTTGCGTTTTTCCCAGAGTCAGGTCGAAACAAAGAGAATACGATTTCCTCTGTATTGCCATCTATCAACGACTGGTAAATTACTTATGTCAATCGTGTTTGGAGCAAAGACGTGTGTTTGGCTCTTTGGACAGCAGGAAAGAGATAAGTCTCCAGTGTGACTCTAGGAGATACTTGATGTTTGATGGAGAATATGATTTCCTAGGTTTTGCCATCTGTCAAAGACTTTCAAATATTTGTAATGACTCTTAAGGAGTTTTCCAACAGGCATGAGAAACAAAAAAACAAAATGTACGCATTGGTGGTATAGTGGTGAGCATAGCTGCCTTCCAAGCAGTTGACCTGGGTTCGATTCCCAGCCAATGCATGCTCTTCAGCTCAAGTTGTGTTTTGAACAGCCATCTGGGGATCCTGGTAAATTCCTTATGTCAATCGTGTTTGGAGCAAAGGCGTTTGTTTGGTTCTTTGGGCAGCAGAAAAGAGATAAGTCTCCAGTGTTACTGCAGGAGATACTTGATATTTGATGGAGATCTTGGCATGTCAGGCCAGTAAGTTCTTGCGTTTTTCCCAGAGTCAGGTCGAAACAAAGAGAATACGATTTCCTCTGTATTGCCATCTATCAACGACTGGTAAATTACTTATGTCAATCGTGTTTGGAGCAAAGACGTGTGTTTGGCTCTTTGGACAGCAGGAAAGAGATAAGACTCCAGTGTGACTGGAGGAGATACTTGATTTTTGATGGAGATCTTGTCATGTCAGGCCAGTAAGTTCTTGCGTTTTTCCCAGAGTCAGGTCGAAACAAAGAGAATACGATTTCCTCTGTATTGCCATCTATCAACGACTGGTAAATTCCTTATGTCAATCGTGTTTGGAGCAAAGACGTGTGTTTGGCTCTTTGGACAGCAGGAAAGAGATAAGTCTCCAGTGTGACTGGAGGAGATACTTGATGTTTGATGGAAAATATGATTTCCTAGGTTTTGCCATCTGTCAAAGACTTTCAAATATTTGTAATGACTCTTAAGGAGTTTTCCAACAGGCATGAGAAACAAAAAAACAAAACGTACGCATTGGTGGTATAGTGGTGAGCATAGCTGCCTTCCAACCAGTTGACCTGGGTTCGATTCCCAGCCAATGCATGCTCTTCAACTCAAGTTGTGTTTTGAACAGCCATCTGGGGATCCTGGTAAATTCCTTATGTCAATCGTGTTTGGAGCAAAGACGTGTGTTTGGCTCTTTGGGCAGCAGGAAAGAGATAAGTCTCCAGTGTTACTGCAGGAGATACTTGATATTTGATGGAGATCTTGGCATGTCAGGCCAGTAAGTTCTTGCGTTTTTCCCAGAGTCAGGTCGAAACAAAGAGAATACGATTTCCTCTGTATTGCCATCTATCAACGACTGGTAAATTACTTATGTCAATCGTGTTTGGAGCAAAGACGTGTGTTTGGCTCTTTGGACAGCAGGAAAGAGATAAGTCTCCAGTGTGACTCTAGGAGATACTTGATGTTTGATGGAGAATATGATTTCCTAGGTTTTGCCATCTGTCAAAGACTTTCAAATATTTGTAATGACTCTTAAGGAGTTTTCCAACAGGCATGAGAAACAAAAAAACAAAATGTACGCATTGGTGGTATAGTGGTGAGCATAGCTGCCTTCCAAGCAGTTGACCTGGGTTCGATTCCCAGCCAATGCATGCTCTTCAGCTCAAGTTGTGTTTTGAACAGCCATCTGGGGATCCTGGTAAATTCCTTATGTCAATCGTGTTTGGAGCAAAGGCGTTTGTTTGGTTCTTTGGGCAGCAGAAAAGAGATAAGTCTCCAGTGTTACTGCAGGAGATACTTGATATTTGATGGAGATCTTGGCATGTCAGGCCAGTAAGTTCTTGCGTTTTTCCCAGAGTCAGGTCGAAACAAAGAGAATACGATTTCCTCTGTATTGCCATCTATCAACGACTGGTAAATTCCTTATGTCAATCGTGTTTGGAGCAAAGACGTGTGTTTGGCTCTTTGGACAGCAGGAAAGAGATAAGTCTCCAGTGTTACTGCAGGAGATACTTGATATTTGATGGAGATCTTGGCATGTCAGGCCAGTAAGTTCTTGCGTTTTTCCCAGAGTCCTCTGTATTGCCATCTATCAACGACTGGTAAATTACTTATGTCAATCGTGTTTGGAGCAAAGACGTGTGTTTGGCTCTTTGGACAGCAGGAAAGAGATAAGTCTCCAGTGTGACTGGAGGAGATACTTGATGTTTGATGGAGATCTTGGCATGTCAGGCCAGTAAGTTCTTGCGTTTTTCCCAGGGTCAGGTCGAAACAAAGAGAATACGATTTCCTAGGTTTTGCCATCTATCAACGACTGGTAAATTACTTATGTCAATCGTGTTTGGAGCAAAGACGTGTGTTTGGCTCTTTGGACAGCAGGAAAGAGATAAGTCTCCAGTGTGACTGGAGGAGATACTTGATTTTTGATGGAGATCTTGTCATGTCAGGCCAGTAAGTTCTTGCGTTTTTCCCAGAGTCAGGTCGAAACAAAGAGAATACGATTTCCTCTGTATTGCCATCTATCAACGACTGGTAAATTCCTTATGTCAATCGTGTTTGGAGCAAAGACGTGTGTTTGGCTCTTTGGACAGCAGGAAAGAGATAAGTCTCCAGTGTGACTGGAGGAGATACTTGATGTTTGATGGAAAATATGATTTCCTAGGTTTTGCCATCTGTCACAGACTTTCAAATATTTGTAATGACTCTTAAGGAGCTTTCCAACAGGCATGAGAAACAAAAAAACAAAACGTACGCATTGGTGGTATAGTGGTGAGCATAGCTGCCTTCCAAGCAGTTGACCTGGGTTCGATTCCCAGCCAATGCATGCTCTTCAACTCAAGTTGTGTTTTGAACAGCCATCTGGGGATCCTGGTAAATTCCTTATGTCAATCGTGTTTGGAGCAAAGACGTGTGTTTGGCTCTTTGGGCAGCAGGAAAGAGATAAGTCTCCAGTGTTACTGCAGGAGATACTTGATGTTTGATGGAGATCTTGGCATGTCAGGCCAGTAAGTTCTTGCGTTTTTCCCAGAGTCAGGTCGAAACAAAGAGAATACGATTTCCTCTGTATTGCCATCTATCAACGACTGGTAAATTACTTATGTCAATCGTGTTTGGAGCAAAGACGTGTGTTTAGCTCTTTGGACAGCAGGAAAGAGATAAGTCTCCAGTGTGACTCTAGGAGATACTTGATGTTTGATGGAGAATATGATTTCCTAGGTTTTGCCATCTGTCAAAGACTTTCAAATATTTGTAATGACTCTTAAGGAGTTTTCCAACAGGCATGAGAAACAAAAAAACAAAACGTATGCATTGGTGGTATAGTGGTGAGCATAGCTGCCTTCCAAGCAGTTGACCTGGGTTCGATTCCCAGCCAATGCATGCTCTTCAGCTCAAGTTGTGTTTTGAACAGCCATCTGGGGATCCTGGTAAATTCCTTATGTCAATCGTGTTTGGAGCAAAGGCGTTTGTTTGGTTCTATGGGCAGCAGAAAAGAGATAAGTCTCCAGTGTTACTGCAGGAGATACTTGATATTTGATGGAGATCTTGGCATGTCAGGCCAGTAAGTTCTTGCGTTTTTCCCAGAGTCAGGTCGAAACAAAGAGAATACGATTTCCTCTGTATTGCCATCTATCAACGACTGGTAAATTACTTATGTCAATCGTGTTTGGAGCAAAGACGTGTGTTTAGCTCTTTGGACAGCAGGAAAGAGATAAGTCTCCAGTGTGACTCTAGGAGATACTTGATGTTTGATGGAGAATATGATTTCCTAGGTTTTGCCATCTGTCAAAGACTTTCAAATATTTGTAATGACTCTTAAGGAGTTTTCCAACAGGCATGAGAAACAAAAAAACAAAACGTATGCATTGGTGGTATAGTGGTGAGCATAGCTGCCTTCCAAGCAGTTGACCTGAGTTCGATTCCCAGCCAATGCATGCTCTTCAGTTCAAGTTGTGTTTTGAACAGCCATCTGGGGATCCTGGTAAATTCCTTATGTCAATCGTGTTTGGAGCAAAGGCGTTTGTTTGGTTCTTTGGGCAGCAGAAAAGAGATAAGTCTCCAGTGTTACTGCAGGAGATACTTGATATTTGATGGAGATCTTGGCATGTCAGGCCAGTAAGTTCTTGCGTTTTTCCCAGAGTCAGGTCGAAACAAAGAGAATACGATTTCCTCTGTATTGCCATCTATCAACGACTGGTAAATTACTTATGTCAATCGTGTTTGGAGCAAAGACGTGTGTTTGGCTCTTTGGACAGCAGGAAAGAGATAAGACTCCAGTGTGACTGGAGGAGATACTTGATTTTTGATGGAGATCTTGTCATGTCAGGCCAGTAAGTTCTTGCGTTTTTCCCAGAGTCAGGTCGAAACAAAGAGAATACGATTTCCTCTGTATTGCCATCTATCAACGACTGGTAAATTCCTTATGTCAATCGTGTTTGGAGCAAAGACGTGTGTTTGGCTCTTTGGACAGCAGGAAAGAGATAAGTCTCCAGTGTGACTGGAGGAGATACTTGATGTTTGATGGAGATCTTGTCATGTCAGGCCAGTAAGTTCTTGCGTTTTTCCCAGAGTCAGGTCGAAACAAAGAGAATACGATTTCCTCTGTATTGCCATCTATCAACGACTGGTAAATTCCTTATGTCAATCGTGTTTGGAGCAAAGACGTGTGTTTGGCTCTTTGGACAGCAGGAAAGAGATAAGTCTCCAGTGTGACTGGAGGAGATACTTGATGTTTGATGGAGAATATGATTTCCTAGGTTTTGCCATCTGTCAAAGACTTTCAAATATTTGTAATGACTCTTAAGGATTTTTCCAACAGGCATGAGAAACAAAAACACAAAATGTACGCATTGGTGGTATAGTGGTGAGCATAGCTGCCTTCCAAGCAGTTGACCTGGGTTCGATTCCCAGCCAATGCATGCTCTTCAGCTCAAGTTGTGTTTTGAACAGCCATCTGGGGATCCTGGTAAATTCCTTATGTCAATCGTGTTTGGAGCAAAGGCGTTTGTTTGGTTCTTTGGGCAGCAGAAAAGAGATAAGTCTCCAGTGTTACTGCAGGAGATACTTGATATTTGATGGAGATCTTGGCATGTCAGGCCAGTAAGTTCTTGCGTTTTTCCCAGAGTCAGGTCGAAACAAAGAGAATACGATTTCCTCTGTATTGCCATCTATCAACGACTGGTAAATTCCTTATGTCAATCGTGTTTGGAGCAAAGACGTGTGTTTGGCTCTTTGGACAGCAGGAAAGAGATAAGTCTCCAGTGTTACTGCAGGAGATACTTGATATTTGATGGAGATCTTGGCATGTCAGGCCAGTAAGTTCTTGCGTTTTTCCCAGAGTCCTCTGTATTGCCATCTATCAACGACTGGTAAATTACTTATGTCAATCGTGTTTGGAGCAAAGACGTGTGTTTGGCTCTTTGGACAGCAGGAAAGAGATAAGTCTCCAGTGTGACTGGAGGAGATACTTGATGTTTGATGGAGATCTTGGCATGTCAGGCCAGTAAGTTCTTGCGTTTTTCCCAGGGTCAGGTCGAAACAAAGAGAATACGATTTCCTAGGTTTTGCCATCTATCAACGACTGGTAAATTACTTATGTCAATCGTGTTTGGAGCAAAGACGTGTGTTTGGCTCTTTGGACAGCAGGAAAGAGATAAGTCTCCAGTGTGACTGGAGGAGATACTTGATTTTTGATGGAGATCTTGTCATGTCAGGCCAGTAAGTTCTTGCGTTTTTCCCAGAGTCAGGTCGAAACAAAGAGAATACGATTTCCTCTGTATTGCCATCTATCAACGACTGGTAAATTCCTTATGTCAATCGTGTTTGGAGCAAAGACGTGTGTTTGGCTCTTTGGACAGCAGGAAAGAGATAAGTCTCCAGTGTGACTGGAGGAGATACTTGATGTTTGATGGAAAATATGATTTCCTAGGTTTTGCCATCTGTCACAGACTTTCAAATATTTGTAATGACTCTTAAGGAGCTTTCCAACAGGCATGAGAAACAAAAAAACAAAACGTACGCATTGGTGGTATAGTGGTGAGCATAGCTGCCTTCCAAGCAGTTGACCTGGGTTCGATTCCCAGCCAATGCATGCTCTTCAACTCAAGTTGTGTTTTGAACAGCCATCTGGGGATCCTGGTAAATTCCTTATGTCAATCGTGTTTGGAGCAAAGACGTGTGTTTGGCTCTTTGGGCAGCAGGAAAGAGATAAGTCTCCAGTGTTACTGCAGGAGATACTTGATGTTTGATGGAGATCTTGGCATGTCAGGCCAGTAAGTTCTTGCGTTTTTCCCAGAGTCAGGTCGAAACAAAGAGAATACGATTTCCTCTGTATTGCCATCTATCAACGACTGGTAAATTACTTATGTCAATCGTGTTTGGAGCAAAGACGTGTGTTTAGCTCTTTGGACAGCAGGAAAGAGATAAGTCTCCAGTGTGACTCTAGGAGATACTTGATGTTTGATGGAGAATATGATTTCCTAGGTTTTGCCATCTGTCAAAGACTTTCAAATATTTGTAATGACTCTTAAGGAGTTTTCCAACAGGCATGAGAAACAAAAAAACAAAATGTACGCATTGGTGGTATAGTGGTGAGCATAGCTGCCTTCCAATCAGTTGACCTGGGTTCGATTCCCAGCCAATGCATGCTCTTCAACTCAAGTTGTGTTTTGAACAGCCATCTGGGGATCCTGGTAAATTCCTTATGTCAATCGTGTTTGGAGCAAAGACGTGTGTTTGGCTCTTTGGGCAGCAGGAAAGAGATAAGTCTCCAGTGTTACTGCAGGAGATACTTGATATTTGATGGAGATCTTGGCATGTCAGGCCAGTAAGTTCTTGCGTTTTTCCCAGAGTCAGGTCGAAACAAAGAGAATACGATTTCCTCTGTATTGCCATCTATCAACGACTGGTAAATTACTTATGTCAATCGTGTTTGGAGCAAAGACGTGTGTTTGGCTCTTTGGACAGCAGGAAAGAGATAAGTCTCCAGTGTGACTCTAGGAGATACTTGATGTTTGATGGAGAATATGATTTCCTAGGTTTTGCCATCTGTCAAAGACTTTCAAATATTTGTAATGACTCTTAAGGAGTTTTCCAACAGGCATGAGAAACAAAAAAACAAAACGTATGCATTGGTGGTATAGTGGTGAGCATAGCTGCCTTCCAAGCAGTTGACCTGGGTTCGATTCCCAGCCAATGCATGCTCTTCAGCTCAAGTTGTGTTTTGAACAGCCATCTGGGGATCCTGGTAAATTCCTTATGTCAATCGTGTTTGGAGCAAAGGCGTTTGTTTGGTTCTATGGGCAGCAGAAAAGAGATAAGTCTCCAGTGTTACTGCAGGAGATACTTGATATTTGATGGAGATCTTGGCATGTCAGGCCAGTAAGTTCTTGCGTTTTTCCCAGAGTCAGGTCGAAACAAAGAGAATACGATTTCCTCTGTATTGCCATCTATCAACGACTGGTAAATTCCTTATGTCAATCGTGTTTGGAGCAAAGACGTGTGTTTGGCTCTTTGGACAGCAGGAAAGAGATAAGTCTCCAGTGTTACTGCAGGAGATACTTGATATTTGATGGAGATCTTGGCATGTCAGGCCAGTAAGTTCTTGCGTTTTTCCCAGAGTCAGGTCGAAACAAAGAGAATACGATTTCCTCTGTATTGCCATCTATCAACAACTGGTAAATTCCTTATGTCAATCGTGTTTGGAGCAAAGACGTGTGTTTGGCTCTTTGGAAAGCAGGAAAGAGATAAGTCTCCAGTGTTACTGCAGGAGATACTTGATATTTGATTTACATCTTGGCATGTCAGGCCAGTAAGTTCTTGCGTTTTTCCCAGAGTCCTCTGTATTGCCATCTATCAACGACTGGTAAATTACTTATGTCAATCGTGTTTGGAGCAAAGGCGTTTGTTTGGTTCTTTGGGCAGCAGAAAAGAGATAAGTCTCCAGTGTTACTGCAGGAGATACTTGATATTTGATGGAGATCTTGGCATGTCAGGCCAGTAAGTTCTTGCGTTTTTCCCAGAGTCAGGTCGAAACAAAGAGAATACGATTTCCTCTGTATTGCCATCTATCAACGACTGGTAAATTACTTATGTCAATCGTGTTTGGAGCAAAGACGTGTGTTTGGCTCTTTGGACAGCAGGAAAGAGATAAGTCTCCAGTGTGACTCTAGGAGATACTTGATGTTTGATGGAGAATATGATTTCCTAGGTTTTGCCATCTGTCAAAGACTTTCAAATATTTGTAATGACTCTTAAGGAGTTTTTCCAACAGGCATGAGAAACAAAAAAACAAAATGTACGCATTGGTGGTATAGTGGTGAGCATAGCTGCCTTCCAAGCAGTTGACCTGGGTTCGATTCCCAGCCAATGCATGCTCTTCAGCTCAAGTTGTGTTTTGAACAGCCATCTGGGGATCCTGGTAAATTCCTTATGTCAATCGTGTTTGGAGCAAAGGCGTTTGTTTGGTTCTTTGGGCAGCAGAAAAGAGATAAGTCTCCAGTGTTACTGCAGGAGATACTTGATATTTGATGGAGATCTTGGCATGTCAGGCCAGTAAGTTCTTGCGTTTTTCCCAGAGTCAGGTCGAAACAAAGAGAATACGATTTCCTCTGTATTGCCA
Organism: Rhodeus uyekii; assembly: GCA_037043235.1. NCBI lineage: Eukaryota > Metazoa > Chordata > Actinopteri > Cypriniformes > Acheilognathidae > Rhodeus > Rhodeus uyekii. Next base: position 42,025 of record JAWRVZ010000574.1, read on the forward strand.
TCTATCAACGACTGGTAAATTACTTATGTCAATCGTGTTTGGAGCAAAGACGTGTGTTTGGCTCTTTGGACAGCAGGAAAGAGATAAGTCTCCAGTGTGACTGGAGGAGATACTTGATGTTTGATGGAGATCTTGGCATGTCAGGCCAGTAAGTTCTTGCGTTTTTCCCAGAGTCAGGTCGAAACAAAGAGAATACGATTTCCTCTGTATTGCCATCTATCAACGACTGGTAAATTCCTTATGTCAATCGTGTTTGGAGCAAAGACGTGTGTTTGGCTCTTTGGACAGCAGGAAAGAGATAAGTCTCCAGTGTGACTGGAGGAGATACTTGATGTTTGATGGAGATCTTGGCATGTCAGGCCAGTAAGTTCTTGCGTTTTTCCCAGAGTCAGGTCGAAACAAAGAGAATACGATTTCCTCTGTATTGCCATCTATCAACGACTGGTAAATTACTTATGTCAATCGTGTTTGGAGCAAAGACGTGTGTTTGGCTCTTTGGACAGCAGGAAAGAGATAAGTCTCCAGTGTGACTCTAGGAGATACTTGATGTTTGATGGAGAATATGATTTCCTAGGTTTTGCCATCTGTCAAAGACTTTCAAATATTTGTAATGACTCTTAAGGAGTTTTCCAACAGGCATGAGAAACAAAACAACAAAACATACGCATTGGTGGTATAGTGGTGAGCATAGCTGCCTTCCAAGCAGTTGACCTGGTTTCGATTCCCAGCCAATGCATGCTCTTCAGCTCAAGTTGTGTTTTGAACAGCCATCTGGGGATCCTGGTAAATTCCTTATGTCAATCGTGTTTGGAGCAAAGGCGTTTGTTTGGTTCTATGGGCAGCAGAAAAGAGATAAGTCTCCAGTGTTACTGCAGGAGATACTTGATATTTGATGGAGATCTTGGCATGTCAGGCCAGTAAGTTCTTGCGTTTTTCCCAGAGTCAGGTCGAAACAAAGAGAATACGATTTCCTCTGTATTGCCATCTATCAACGACTGGTAAATTCCTTATGTCAATCGTGTTTGGAGCAAAGACGTGTGTTTGGCTCTTTGGACAGCAGGAAAGAGATAAGTCTCCAGTGTTACTGCAGGAGATACTTGATATTTGATGGAGATCTTGGCATGTCAGGCCAGTAAGTTCTTGCGTTTTTCCCAGAGTCAGGTCGAAACAAAGAGAATACGATTTCCTCTGTATTGCCATCTATCAACAACTGGTAAATTCCTTATGTCAATCGTGTTTGGAGCAAAGACGTGTGTTTGGCTCTTTGGAAAGCAGGAAAGAGATAAGTCTCCAGTGTTACTGCAGGAGATACTTGATATTTGATTTACATCTTGGCATGTCAGGCCAGTAAGTTCTTGCGTTTTTCCCAGAGTCCTCTGTATTGCCATCTATCAACGACTGGTAAATTACTTATGTCAATCGTGTTTGGAGCAAAGGCGTTTGTTTGGTTCTTTGGGCAGCAGAAAAGAGATAAGTCTCCAGTGTTACTGCAGGAGATACTTGATATTTGATGGAGATCTTGGCATGTCAGGCCAGTAAGTTCTTGCGTTTTTCCCAGAGTCAGGTCGAAACAAAGAGAATACGATTTCCTCTGTATTGCCATCTATCAACGACTGGTAAATTACTTATGTCAATCGTGTTTGGAGCAAAGACGTGTGTTTGGCTCTTTGGACAGCAGGAAAGAGATAAGTCTCCAGTGTGACTCTAGGAGATACTTGATGTTTGATGGAGAATATGATTTCCTAGGTTTTGCCATCTGTCAAAGACTTTCAAATATTTGTAATGACTCTTAAGGAGTTTTTCCAACAGGCATGAGAAACAAAAAAACAAAATGTACGCATTGGTGGTATAGTGGTGAGCATAGCTGCCTTCCAAGCAGTTGACCTGGGTTCGATTCCCAGCCAATGCATGCTCTTCAGCTCAAGTTGTGTTTTGAACAGCCATCTGGGGATCCTGGTAAATTCCTTATGTCAATCGTGTTTGGAGCAAAGGCGTTTGTTTGGTTCTTTGGGCAGCAGAAAAGAGATAAGTCTCCAGTGTTACTGCAGGAGATACTTGATATTTGATGGAGATCTTGGCATGTCAGGCCAGTAAGTTCTTGCGTTTTTCCCAGAGTCAGGTCGAAACAAAGAGAATACGATTTCCTCTGTATTGCCATCTATCAACGACTGGTAAATTACTTATGTCAATCGTGTTTGGAGCAAAGACGTGTGTTTGGCTCTTTGGACAGCAGGAAAGAGATAAGTCTCCAGTGTGACTGGAGGAGATACTTGATGTTTGATGGAGATCTTGGCATGTCAGGCCAGTAAGTTCTTGCGTTTTTCCCAGAGTCAGGTCGAAACAAAGAGAATACGATTTCCTCTGTATTGCCATCTATCAACGACTGGTAAATTCCTTATGTCAATCGTGTTTGGAGCAAAGACGTGTGTTTGGCTCTTTGGACAGCAGGAAAGAGATAAGTCTCCAGTGTGACTGGAGGAGATACTTGATTTTTGATGGAGATCTTGTCATGTCAGGCCAGTAAGTTCTTGCGTTTTTCCCAGAGTCAGGTCGAAACAAAGAGAATACGATTTCCTCAGTATTGCCATCTATCAACGACTGGTAAATTACTTATGTCAATCGTGTTTGGAGCAAAGACGTGTGTTTGGCTCTTTGGACAGCAGGAAAGAGATAAGTCTCCAGTGTGACTGGAGGAGATACTTGATGTTTGATGGAGATCTTGGCATGTCAGGCCAGTAAGTTCTTGCGTTTTTCCCAGAGTCAGGTCGAAACAAAGAGAATACGATTTCCTCTGTATTGCCATCTATCAACGACTGGTAAATTACTTATGTCAATCGTGTTTGGAGCAAAGACGTGTGTTTGGCTCTTTGGACAGCAGGAAAGAGATAAGTCTCCAGTGTGACTCTAGGAGATACTTGATGTTTGATGGAGAATATGATTTCCTAGGTTTTGCCATCTGTCAAAGACTTTCAAATATTTGTAATGACTCTTAAGGAGTTTTCCAACAGGCATGAGAAACAAAACAACAAAACATACGCATTGGTGGTATAGTGGTGAGCATAGCTGCCTTCCAAGCAGTTGACCTGGTTTCGATTCCCAGCCAATGCATGCTCTTCAGCTCAAGTTGTGTTTTGAACAGCCATCTGGGGATCCTGGTAAATTCCTTATGTCAATCGTGTTTGGAGCAAAGGCGTTTGTTTGGTTCTTTGGGCAGCAGAAAAGAGATAAGTCTCCAGTGTTACTGCAGGAGATACTTGATATTTGATGGAGATCTTGGCATGTCAGGCCAGTAAGTTCTTGCGTTTTTCCCAGAGTCAGGTCGAAACAAAGAGAATACGATTTCCTCTGTATTGCCATCTATCAACGACTGGTAAATTACTTATGTCAATCGTGTTTGGAGCAAAGACGTGTGTTTGGCTCTTTGGACAGCAGGAAAGAGATAAGTCTCCAGTGTGACTGGAGGAGATACTTGATGTTTGATGGAGATCTTGGCATGTCAGGCCAGTAAGTTCTTGCGTTTTTCCCAGAGTCAGGTCGAAACAAAGAGAATACGATTTCCTCTGTATTGCCATCTATCAACGACTGGTAAATTACTTATGTCAATCGTGTTTGGAGCAAAGACGTGTGTTTGGCTCTTTGGACAGCAGGAAAGAGATAAGTCTCCAGTGTGACTCTAGGAGATACTTGATGTTTGATGGAGAATATGATTTCCTAGGTTTTGCCATCTGTCAAAGACTTTCAAATATTTGTAATGACTCTTAAGGAGTTTTCCAACAGGCATGAGAAACAAAACAACAAAACATACGCATTGGTGGTATAGTGGTGAGCATAGCTGCCTTCCAAGCAGTTGACCTGGTTTCGATTCCCAGCCAATGCATGCTCTTCAGCTCAAGTTGTGTTTTGAACAGCCATCTGGGGATCCTGGTAAATTCCTTATGTCAATCGTGTTTGGAGCAAAGGCGTTTGTTTGGTTCTTTGGGCAGCAGAAAAGAGATAAGTCTCCAGTGTTACTGCAGGATATACTTGATATTTGATGGAGATCTTGGCATGTCAGGCCAGTAAGTTCTTGCGTTTTTCCCAGAGTCAGGTCGAAACAAAGAGAATACGATTTCCTCTGTATTGCCATCTATCAACGACTGGTAAATTACTTATGTCAATCGTGTTTGGAGCAAAGACGTGTGTTTGGCTCTTTGGACAGCAGGAAAGAGATAAGTCTCCAGTGTGACTCTAGGAGATACTTGATGTTTGATGGAGAATATGATTTCCTAGGTTTTGCCATCTGTCAAAGACTTTCAAATATTTGTAATGACTCTTAAGGAGTTTTCCAACAGGCATGAGAAACAAAAAAACAAAATGTACGCATTGGTGGTATAGTGGTGAGCATAGCTGCCTTCCAAGCAGTTGACCTGGGTTCGATTCCCAGCCAATGCATGCTCTTCAGCTCAAGTTGTGTTTTGAACAGCCATCTGGGGATCCTGGTAAATTCCTTATGTCAATCGTGTTTGGAGCAAAGGCGTTTGTTTGGTTCTTTGGGCAGCAGAAAAGAGATAAGTCTCCAGTGTTACTGCAGGAGATACTTGATATTTGATGGAGATCTTGGCATGTCAGGCCAGTAAGTTCTTGCGTTTTTCCCAGAGTCAGGTCGAAACAAAGAGAATACGATTTCCTCTGTATTGCCATCTATCAACGACTGGTAAATTACTTATGTCAATCGTGTTTGGAGCAAAGACGTGTGTTTGGCTCTTTGGGCAGCAGGAAAGAGATAAGTCTCCAGTGTTACTGCAGGAGATACTTGATGTTTGATGGAGATCTTGGCATGTCAGGCCAGTAAGTTCTTGCGTTTTTCCCAGAGTCAGGTCGAAACAAAGAGAATACGATTTCCTCTGTATTGCCATCTATCAACGACTGGTAAATTACTTATGTCAATCGTGTTTGGAGAAAAGACGTGTTTTTGGCTCTTTGGACAGCAGGAAAGAGATAAGTCTCCAGTGTGACTCTAGGAGATACTTGATGTTTGATGGAGAATATGATTTCCTAGGTTTTGCCATCTGTCAAAGACTTTCAAATATTTGTAATGACTCTTAAGGAGTTTCCCAACAGGCATGAGAAACAAAAAAACAAAATGTACGCATTGGTGGTATAGTGGTGAGCATAGCTGCCTTCCAAGCAGTTGACCTGGGTTCGATTCCCAGCCAATGCATGCTCTTCAGCTCAAGTTGTGTTTTGAACAGCCATCTGGGGATCCTGGTAAATTCCTTATGTCAATCGTGTTTGGAGCAAAGGCGTTTGTTTGGTTCTTTGGGCAGCAGAAAAGAGATAAGTCTCCAGTGTTACTGCAGGAGATACTTGATATTTGATGGAGATCTTGGCATGTCAGGCCAGTAAGTTCTTGCGTTTTTCCCAGAGTCAGGTCGAAACAAAGAGAATACGATTTCCTCTGTATTGCCATCTATCAACGACTGGTAAATTACTTATGTCAATCGTGTTTGGAGCAAAGACGTGTGTTTGGCTCTTTGGACAGCAGGAAAGAGATAAGTCTCCAGTGTGACTCTAGGAGATACTTGATGTTTGATGGAGAATATGATTTCCTAGGTTTTGCCATCTGTCAAAGACTTTCAAATATTTGTAATGACTCTTAAGGAGTTTTCCAACAGGCATGAGAAACAAAAAAAAAAACGTACGCATTGGTGGTATAGTGGTGAGCATAGCTGCCTTCCAAGCAGTTGACCTGGGTTCGATTCCCAGTCAATGCATGCTCTTCAGCTCAAGTTGTGTTTTGAACAGCCATCTGGGGATCCTGGTAAATTCCTTATGTCAATCGTGTTTGGAGCAAAGGCGTTTGTTTGGTTCTTTGGGCAGCAGAAAAGAGATAAGTCTCCAGTGTTACTGCAGGAGATACTTGATATTTGATGGAGATCTTGGCATGTCAGGCCAGTAAGTTCTTGCGTTTTTCCCAGAGTCAGGTCGAAACAAAGAGAATACGATTTCCTCTGTATTGCCATCTATCAACAACTGGTAAATTCCTTATGTCAATCGTGTTTGGAGCAAAGACGTGTGTTTGGCTCTTTGGAAAGCAGGAAAGAGATAAGTCTCCAGTGTTACTGCAGGAGATACTTGATATTTGATGGAGATCTTGGCATGTCAGGCCAGTAAGTTCTTGCGTTTTTCCCAGAGTCCTCTGTATTGCCATCTATCAACGACTGGTAAATTACTTATGTCAATCGTGTTTGGAGCAAAGGCGTTTGTTTGGTTCTTTGGGCAGCAGAAAAGAGATAAGTCTCCAGTGTTACTGCAGGAGATACTTGATATTTGATGGAGATCTTGGCATGTCAGGCCAGTAAGTTCTTGCGTTTTTCCCAGAGTCAGGTCGAAACAAAGAGAATACGATTTCCTCTGTATTGCCATCTATCAACGACTGGTAAATTACTTATGTCAATCGTGTTTGGAGCAAAGACGTGTGTTTGGCTCTTTGGACAGCAGGAAAGAGATAAGTCTCCAGTGTGACTCTAGGAGATACTTGATGTTTGATGGAGAATATGATTTCCTAGGTTTTGACATCTGTCAAAGACTTTCAAATATTTGTAATGACTCTTAAGGAGTTTTCCAACAGGCATGAGAAACAAAAAAACAAAACGTATGCATTGGTGGTATAGTGGTGAGCATAGCTGCCTTCCAAGCAGTTGACCTGGGTTCGATTCCCAGCCAATGCATGCTCTTCAGCTCAAGTTGTGTTTTGAACAGCCATCTGGGGATCCTGGTAAATTCCTTATGTCAATCGTGTTTGGAGCAAAGGCGTTTGTTTGGTTCTTTGGGCAGCAGAAAAGAGATAAGTCTCCAGTGTTACTGCAGGAGATACTTGATATTTGATGGAGATCTTGGCATGTCAGGCCAGTAAGTTCTTGCGTTTTTCCCAGAGTCAGGTCGAAACAAAGAGAATACGATTTCCTCTGTATTGCCATCTATCAACGACTGGTAAATTACTTATGTCAATCGTGTTTGGAGCAAAGACGTGTGTTTGGCTCTTTGGACAGCAGGAAAGAGATAAGTCTCCAGTGTGACTCTAGGAGATACTTGATGTTTGATGGAGAATATGATTTCCTAGGTTTTGCCATCTGTCAAAGACTTTCAAATATTTGTAATGACTCTTAAGGAGTTTTCCAACAGGCATGAGAAACAAAAAAAAAAACGTACGCATTGGTGGTATAGTGGTGAGCATAGCTGCCTTCCAAGCAGTTGACCTGGGTTCGATTCCCAGTCAATGCATGCTCTTCAGCTCAAGTTGTGTTTTGAACAGCCATCTGGGGATCCTGGTAAATTCCTTATGTCAATCGTGTTTGGAGCAAAGGCGTTTGTTTGGTTCTTTGGGCAGCAGAAAAGAGATAAGTCTCCAGTGTTACTGCAGGAGATACTTGATATTTGATGGAGATCTTGGCATGTCAGGCCAGTAAGTTCTTGCGTTTTTCCCAGAGTCAGGTCGAAACAAAGAGAATACGATTTCCTCTGTATTGCCATCTATCAACAACTGGTAAATTCCTTATGTCAATCGTGTTTGGAGCAAAGACGTGTGTTTGGCTCTTTGGAAAGCAGGAAAGAGATAAGTCTCCAGTGTTACTGCAGGAGATACTTGATATTTGATGGAGATCTTGGCATGTCAGGCCAGTAAGTTCTTGCGTTTTTCCCAGAGTCCTCTGTATTGCCATCTATCAACGACTGGTAAATTACTTATGTCAATCGTGTTTGGAGCAAAGGCGTTTGTTTGGTTCTTTGGGCAGCAGAAAAGAGATAAGTCTCCAGTGTTACTGCAGGAGATACTTGATATTTGATGGAGATCTTGGCATGTCAGGCCAGTAAGTTCTTGCGTTTTTCCCAGAGTCAGGTCGAAACAAAGAGAATACGATTTCCTCTGTATTGCCATCTATCAACGACTGGTAAATTACTTATGTCAATCGTGTTTGGAGCAAAGACGTGTGTTTGGCTCTTTGGACAGCAGGAAAGAGATAAGTCTCCAGTGTGACTCTAGGAGATACTTGATGTTTGATGGAGAATATGATTTCCTAGGTTTTGACATCTGTCAAAGACTTTCAAATATTTGTAATGACTCTTAAGGAGTTTTCCAACAGGCATGAGAAACAAAAAAACAAAACGTATGCATTGGTGGTATAGTGGTGAGCATAGCTGCCTTCCAAGCAGTTGACCTGGGTTCGATTCCCAGCCAATGCATGCTCTTCAGCTCAAGTTGTGTTTTGAACAGCCATCTGGGGATCCTGGTAAATTCCTTATGTCAATCGTGTTTGGAGCAAAGGCGTTTGTTTGGTTCTTTGGGCAGCAGAAAAGAGATAAGTCTCCAGTGTTACTGCAGGAGATACTTGATATTTGATGGAGATCTTGGCATGTCAGGCCAGTAAGTTCTTGCGTTTTTCCCAGAGTCCTCTGTATTGCCATCTATCAACGACTGGTAAATTACTTATGTCAATCGTGTTTGGAGCAAAGACGTGTGTTTGGCTCTTTGGACAGCAGGAAAGAGATAAGTCTCCAGTGTGACTGGAGGAGATACTTGATGTTTGATGGAGATCTTGGCATGTCAGGCCAGTAAGTTCTTGCGTTTTTCCCAGAGTCAGGTCGAAACAAAGAGAATACGATTTCCTCTGTATTGCCATCTATCAACGACTGGTAAATTACTTATGTCAATCGTGTTTGGAGCAAAGACGTGTGTTTGGCTCTTTGGACAGCAGGAAAGAGATAAGTCTCCAGTGTGACTGGAGGAGATACTTGATGTTTGATGGAGATCTTGGCATGTCAGGCCAGTAAGTTCTTGCGTTTTTCCCAGGGTCAGGTCGAAACAAAGAGAATACGATTTCCTAGGTTTTGCCATCTATCAACGACTGGTAAATTACTTATGTCAATCGTGTTTGGAGCAAAGACGTGTGTTTGGCTCTTTGGACAGCAGGAAAGAGATAAGTCTCCAGTGTGACTGGAGGAGATACTTGATGTTTGATGGAGATCTTGGCATGTCAGGCCAGTAAGTTCTTGCGTTTTTCCCAGAGTCAGGTCGAAACAAAGAGAATACGATTTCCTCTGTATTGCCATCTATCAACGACTGGTAAATTACTTATGTCAATCGTGTTTGGAGCAAAGACGTGTGTTTGGCTCTTTGGACAGCAGGAAAGAGATAAGTCTCCAGTGTTACTGCAGGAGATACTTGATATTTGATGGAGATCTTGGCATGTCAGGCCAGTAAGTTCTTGCGTTTTTCCCAGAGTCAGGTCGAAACAAAGAGAATACGATTTCCTCTGTATTGCCATCTATCAACGACTGGTAAATTACTTATGTCAATCGTGTTTGGAGCAAAGACGTGTGTTTGGCTCTTTGGACAGCAGGAAAGAGATAAGTCTCCAGTGTTACTGCAGGAGATACTTGATATTTGATGGAGATCTTGGCATGTCAGGCCAGTAAGTTCTTGCGTTTTTCCCAGAGTCAGGTCGAAACAAAGAGAATACGATTTCCTCTGTATTGCCATCTATCAACGACTGGTAAATTACTTATGTCAATCGTGTTTGGAGCAAAGACGTGTGTTTGGCTCTTTGGACAGCAGGAAAGAGATAAGTCTCCAGTGTGACTCTAGGAGATACTTGATGTTTGATGGAGAATATGATTTCCTAGGTTTTGCCATCTGTCAAAGACTTTCAAATATTTGTAATGACTCTTAAGGAGTTTTCCAACAGGCATGAGAAACAAAAAAAAAAACGTACGCATTGGTGGTATAGTGGTGAGCATAGCTGCCTTCCAAGCAGTTGACCTGGGTTCGATTCCCAGTCAATGCATGCTCTTCAGCTCAAGTTGTGTTTTGAACAGCCATCTGGGGATCCTGGTAAATTCCTTATGTCAATCGTGTTTGGAGCAAAGGCGTTTGTTTGGTTCTTTGGGCAGCAGAAAAGAGATAAGTCTCCAGTGTTACTGCAGGAGATACTTGATATTTGATGGAGATCTTGGCATGTCAGGCCAGTAAGTTCTTGCGTTTTTCCCAGAGTCAGGTCGAAACAAAGAGAATACGATTTCCTCTGTATTGCCATCTATCAACAACTGGTAAATTCCTTATGTCAATCGTGTTTGGAGCAAAGACGTGTGTTTGGCTCTTTGGAAAGCAGGAAAGAGATAAGTCTCCAGTGTTACTGCAGGAGATACTTGATATTTGATGGAGATCTTGGCATGTCAGGCCAGTAAGTTCTTGCGTTTTTCCCAGAGTCCTCTGTATTGCCATCTATCAACGACTGGTAAATTACTTATGTCAATCGTGTTTGGAGCAAAGGCGTTTGTTTGGTTCTTTGGGCAGCAGAAAAGAGATAAGTCTCCAGTGTTACTGCAGGAGATACTTGATATTTGATGGAGATCTTGGCATGTCAGGCCAGTAAGTTCTTGCGTTTTTCCCAGAGTCAGGTCGAAACAAAGAGAATACGATTTCCTCTGTATTGCCATCTATCAACGACTGGTAAATTACTTATGTCAATCGTGTTTGGAGCAAAGACGTGTGTTTGGCTCTTTGGACAGCAGGAAAGAGATAAGTCTCCAGTGTGACTCTAGGAGATACTTGATGTTTGATGGAGAATATGATTTCCTAGGTTTTGACATCTGTCAAAGACTTTCAAATATTTGTAATGACTCTTAAGGAGTTTTCCAACAGGCATGAGAAACAAAAAAACAAAACGTATGCATTGGTGGTATAGTGGTGAGCATAGCTGCCTTCCAAGCAGTTGACCTGGGTTCGATTCCCAGCCAATGCATGCTCTTCAGCTCAAGTTGTGTTTTGAACAGCCATCTGGGGATCCTGGTAAATTCCTTATGTCAATCGTGTTTGGAGCAAAGGCGTTTGTTTGGTTCTTTGGGCAGCAGAAAAGAGATAAGTCTCCAGTGTTACTGCAGGAGATACTTGATATTTGATGGAGATCTTGGCATGTCAGGCCAGTAAGTTCTTGCGTTTTTCCCAGAGTCCTCTGTATTGCCATCTATCAACGACTGGTAAATTACTTATGTCAATCGTGTTTGGAGCAAAGACGTGTGTTTGGCTCTTTGGACAGCAGGAAAGAGATAAGTCTCCAGTGTGACTGGAGGAGATACTTGATGTTTGATGGAGATCTTGGCATGTCAGGCCAGTAAGTTCTTGCGTTTTTCCCAGAGTCAGGTCGAAACAAAGAGAATACGATTTCCTCTGTATTGCCATCTATCAACGACTGGTAAATTACTTATGTCAATCGTGTTTGGAGCAAAGACGTGTGTTTGGCTCTTTGGACAGCAGGAAAGAGATAAGTCTCCAGTGTGACTGGAGGAGATACTTGATGTTTGATGGAGATCTTGGCATGTCAGGCCAGTAAGTTCTTGCGTTTTTCCCAGGGTCAGGTCGAAACAAAGAGAATACGATTTCCTAGGTTTTGCCATCTATCAACGACTGGTAAATTACTTATGTCAATCGTGTTTGGAGCAAAGACGTGTGTTTGGCTCTTTGGACAGCAGGAAAGAGATAAGTCTCCAGTGTGACTGGAGGAGATACTTGATGTTTGATGGAGATCTTGGCATGTCAGGCCAGTAAGTTCTTGCGTTTTTCCCAGAGTCAGGTCGAAACAAAGAGAATACGATTTCCTCTGTATTGCCATCTATCAACGACTGGTAAATTACTTATGTCAATCGTGTTTGGAGCAAAGACGTGTGTTTGGCTCTTTGGACAGCAGGAAAGAGATAAGTCTCCAGTGTGACTGGAGGAGATACTTGATGTTTGATGGAGATCTTGGCATGTCAGCAGGAAAGAGATAAGTCTCCAGTGTGACTGAAGGAGATACTTGATATTTGATGGAGATCTTGGCATGTCAGGCCAGTAAGTTCTTGCGTTTTTCCCAGGGTCAGGTCGAAACAAAGAGAATACGATTTCCTAGGTTTTGCCATCTGTCAAAGACTTTCAAATATTTGTAGTGACTCTTAAGGAGTTTTCCAACAGGCATGAGAAACAAAAAAACAAAACGTACGCATTGGTGGTATAGTGGTGAGCATAGCTGCCTTCCAAGCAGTTGACCTGGGTTCGATTCCCAGCCAATGCATGCTCTTCAGCTCAAGTTGTGTTTTGAACAGCCATCTGGGGATCCTGGTAAATTCCTTATGTCAATCGTGTTTGGAGCAAAGGCGTTTGTTTGGGTCTTTGGGCAGCAGGAAAGAGATAAGTCTCCAGTGTGACTCTAGGAGATACTTGTTGTTTGATGGAGAATATGATTTTCTAGGTTTTGCCATCTGTCAAAGACTTTCAAATATTTGTAATGACTCTTAAGGAGTTTTCCAACAGGCATGAGAAACAAAAAAACAAAATGTACACATTGGTGGTATAGTGGTGAGCATAGCTGCCTTCCAAGCAGTTGACCTGGGATCGATTCCCAGCCAATGCATGCTCTTCAGCTCAAGTTGTGTTTTGAACAGCCATCTGGGGATCCTGGTAAATTCCTTATGTCAATCGTGTTTGGAGCAAAGGCGTTTGTTTGGTTCTTTGGGCAGCAGAAAAGAGATAAGTCTCCAGTGTTACTGCAGGAGATGCTTGATATTTGATGGAGATCTTGGCATGTCAGGCCAGTAAGTTCTTGCGTTTTTCCCAGAGTCAGGTCGAAACAAAGAGAATACGATTTCCTCTGTATTGCCATCTATCAACGACTGGTAAATTACTTATGTCAATCGTGTTTGGAGCAAAGACGTGTGTTTGGCTCTTTGGACAGCAGGAAAGAGATAAGTCTCCAGTGTTACTGCAGGAGATACTTGATATTTGATGGAGATCTTGGCATGTCAGGCCAGTAAGTTCTTGCGTTTTTCCCAGAGTCCTCTGTATTGCCATCTATCAACGACTGGTAAATTCCTTATGTCAATCGTGTTTGGAGCAAAGACGTGTGTTTGGCTCTTTGGACAGCAGGAAAGAGATAAGTCTCCAGTGTTACTGCAGGAGATACTTCAAATTTGATGGAGATCTTGGCATGTCAGGCCAGTAAGTTCTTGCGTTTTTCCCAGGGTCAGGTCGAAACAAAGAGAATACGATTTCCTAGGTTTTGCCATCTATCAACGACTGGTAAATTACTTATGTCAATCGTGTTTGGAGTAAAGACGTGTGTTTGGCTCTTTGGACAGCAGGAAAGAGATAAGTCTCCAGTGTGACTGGAGGAGATACTTGATTTTTGATGGAGATCTTGTCATGTCAGGCCAGTAAGTTCTTGCGTTTTTCCCAGAGTCAGGTCGAAACAAAGAGAATACGATTTCCTCTGTATTGCCATCTATCAACGACTGGTAAATTCCTTATGTCAATCGTGTTTGGAGCAAAGACGTGTGTTTGGCTCTTTGGACAGCAGGAAAGATATAAGTCTCCAGTGTGACTGGAGGAGATACTTGATGTTTGATGGAGATCTTGGCATGTCAGCAGGAAAGAGATAAGTCTCCAGTGTGACTCTAGGAGATACTTGGTGTTTGATGGAGAATATGATTTCCTAGGTTTTGCCATCTGTCAAAGACTTTCAAATATTTGTAATGACTCTTAAGGAGTTTTCCAACAGGCATGAGAAACAAAAAAACAAAACGTACGCATTGGTGGTATAGTGGTGAGCATAGCTGCCTTCCAAGCAGTTGACCTGGGTTCGATTCCCAGCCAATGCATGCTCTTCAGCTCAAGTTGTGTTTTGAACAGCCATCTGGGGATCCTGGTAAATTCCTTATGTCAATCGTGTTTGGAGCAAAGGCGTTTGTTTGGTTCTTTGGGCAGCAGAAAAGAGATAAGTCTCCAGTGTTACTGCAGGAGATACTTGATATTTGTTGGAGATCTTGGCATGTCAGGTCAGTAAGTTCTTGCGTTTTTCCCAGAGTCAGGTCGAAACAAAGAGAATACGATTTCCTCTGTATTGCCATCTATCAACGACTGGTAAACTCCTTATGTCAATCGTGTTTGGAGCAAAGACGTGTGTTTGGCTCTTTGGACAGCAGGAAAGAGATAAGTCTCCAGTGTTACTGCAGGAGATACTTGATATTTGATGGAGATCTTGGCATGTCAGGCCAGTAAGTTCTTGCGTTTTTCCCAGAGTCCTCTGTATTGCCATCTATCAACGACTGGTAAATTCCTTATGTCAATCGTGTTTGGAGCAAAGACGTGTGTTTGGCTCTTTGGACAGCAGGAAAGAGATAAGTCTCCAGTGTGACTGGAGGAGATACTTCAAATTTGATGGAGATCTTGGCATGTCAGGCCAGTAAGTTCTTGCGTTTTTCCCAGGGTCAGGTCGAAACAAAGAGAATACGATTTCCTAGGTTTGCCATCTATCAACGACTGGTAAATTACTTATGTCAATCGTGTTTGGAGCAAAGACGTGTGTTTGGCTCTTTGGACAGCAGGAAAGAGATAAGTCTCCAGTGTGACTGGAGGAGATACTTGATGTTTGATGGAGATCTTGGCATGTCAGGCCAGTAAGTTCTTGCGTTTTTCCCAGGGTCAGGTCGAAACAAAGAGAATACGATTTCCTAGGTTTTGCCATCTATCAACGACTGGTAAATTACTTATGTCAATCGTATTTGGAGCAAAGACGTGTGTTTGGCTCTTTGGACAGCAGGAAAGAGATAAGTCTCCAGTGTGACTGGAGGAGATACTTGATGTTTGATGGAGATCTTGGCATGTCAGCAGGAAAGAGATAAGTCTCCAGTGTGACTGAAGGAGATACTTGATGTTTGATGGAGAATATGATTTCCTAGGTTTTGCCATCTGTCAAAGACTTTCAAATATTTGTAATGACTCTTAAGGAGTTTTCCAACAGGCTTGAGAAACAAAAACACAAAACGTACGCATTGGTGGTATAGTGGTGAGCATAGCTGCCTTCCAAGCAGTTGACCTGGGTTCGATTCCCAGCCAATGCATGCTCTTCAGCTCAAGTTGTGTTTTGAACAGCCATCTGGGGATCCTGGTAAATTCCTTATGTCAATCGTGTTTGGAGCAAAGGCGTTTGTTTGGTTCTTTGGGCAGCAGAAAAGAGATAAGTCTCCAGTGTTACTGCAGGAGATACTTGATATTTGATGGAGATCTTGGCATGTCAGGCCAGTAAGTTCTTGCGTTTTTTCCCAGAGTCAGGTCGAAACAAAGAGAATACGATTTCCTCTGTATTGCCATCTATCAACGACTGGTAAATTCCTTATGTCAATCGTGTTTGGAGCAAAGACGTGTGTTTGGCTCTTTGGACAGCAGGAAAGAGATAAGTCTCCAGTGTTACTGCAGGAGATACTTGATATTTGATGGAGATCTTGGCATGTCAGGCCAGTAAGTTCTTGCGTTTTTCCCAGAGTCCTCTGTATTGCCATCTATCAACGACTGGTAAATTCCCTATGTCAATCGTGTTTGGAGCAAAGACGTGTGTTTGGCTCTTTGGACAGCAGGAAAGAGATAAGTCTCCAGTGTGACTGGAGGAGATACTTGATGTTTGATGGAGATCTTGGCATGTCAGGCCAGTAAGTTCTTGCGTTTTTCCCAGGGTCAGGTCGAAACAAAGAGAATACGATTTCCTAGGTTTTGCCATCTATCAACGACTGGTAAATTACTTATGTCAATCGTGTTTGGAGCAAAGACGTGTGTTTGGCTCTTTGGACAGCAGGAAAGAGATAAGTCTCCAGTGTGACTGGAGGAGATACTTGATGTTTGATGGAGATCTTGGCATGTCAGGCCAGTAAGTTCTTGCGTTTTTCCCAGAGTCAGGTCGAAACAAAGAGAATACGATTTCCTCTGTATTGCCATCTATCAACGACTGGTAAATTACTTATGTCAATCGTGTTTGGAGCAAAGACGTGTGTTTGGCTCTTTGGACTGCAGGAAAGAGATAAGTCTCCAGTGTGACTGGAGGAGATACTTGATGTTTGATGGAGATCTTGGCATGTCAGGCCAGTAAGTTCTTGCGTTTTTCCCAGAGTCAGGTCGAAACAAAGAGAATACGATTTCCTCTGTATTGCCATCTATCAACGACTGGTAAATTACTTATGTCAATCGTGTTTGGAGCAAAGACGTGTGTTTGGCTCTTTGGACAGCAGGAAAGAGATAAGTCTCCAGTGTGACTGAAGGAGATACTTGATGTTTGATGGAGAATATGATTTCCTAGGTTTTGCCATCTGTCAAAGACTTTCAAATATTTGTAATGACTCTTAAGGAGTTTTCCAACAGGCATGAGAAACAAAAAAACAAAATGTACGCATTGGTGGTATAGTGGTGAGCATTGCTGCCTTCCAAGCAGTTGACCTGGGTTCGATTCCCAGCCAATGCATGCTCTTCAGCTCAAGTTGTGTTTTGAACAGCCATCTGGGGATCCTGGTAAATTCCTTATGTCAATCGTGTTTGGAGCAAAGGCGTTTGTTTGGCTCTTTGGGCAGCAGAAAAGAGATAAGTCTCCAGTGTTACTGCAGGAGATACTTGATATTTGATGGAGATCTTGGCATGTCAGGCCAGTAAGTTCTTGCGTTTTTCCCAGAGTCAGGTCGAAGCAAAGATAATACGATTTCCTCTGTATTGCCATCTATCAACGACTGGTAAATTACTTATGTCAATCGTGTTTGGAGCAAAGACGTGTGTTTGGCTCTTTGGACAGCAGGAAAGAGATAAGTCTCCAGAGTTACTGAAGGAGATACTTGATGTTTGATGGAGAATATGATTTCCTAGGTTTTGCCATCTGTCAAAGACTTTCAAATATTTGTAATGACTCTTAAGGAGTTTTCCAACAGGCATGAGAAACAAAAAAACAAAACGTACGCATTGGTGGCATAGTGGTGAGCATAGCTGCCTTCCAAGCAGTTGACCTGAGTTCGATTCCCAGCCAATGCATGCTCTTCAGTTCAAGTTGTGTTTTGAACAGCCATCTGGGGATCCTGGTAAATTCCTTATGTCAATCGTGTTTGGAGCAAAGGCGTTTGTTTGGTTCTTTGGGCAGCAGAAAAGAGATAAGTCTCCAGTGTTACTGCAGGAGATACTTGATATTTGATGGAGATCTTGGCATGTCAGGCCAGTAAGTTCTTGCGTTTTTCCCAGAGTCAGGTCGAAACAAAGAGAATACGATTTCCTCTGTATTGACATCTATCAACGACTGGTAAATTACTTATGTCAATCGTGTTTGGAGCAAAGACGTGTGTTTGGCTCTTTGGACAGCAGGAAAGAGATGAGTCTCCAGTGTGACTGGAGGAGATACTTGATGTTTGATGGAGAATATGATTTCCTAGGTTTTGCCATCTGTCAAAGACTTTCAAATATTTGTAATGACTCTTAAGGAGTTTTCCAACAGGCATGAGAAACAAAGAACAAAACGTACGCATTGGTGGTATAGTGGTGAGCATAGCTGCCTTCCAAGTAGTTGACCTGGGTTCGATTCCTAGCCAATGCATGCTCTTCAGCTCAAGTTGTGTTTTGAACAGCCATCTGGGGATCCTGGTAAATTCCTTATGTTAATCGTGTTTGGAGCAAAGGCATTTGTTTGGCTCTTTGGGCAGCAGAAAAGAGATAAGTCTCCAGTGTTACTGCAGGAGATACTTGATATTTGATGGAGATCTTGTCATGTCAGGCCAGTAAGTTCTTGCGTTTTTCCCAGAGTCAGGTCGAAACAAAGAGAATACGATTTCCTCTGTATTGCCATCTATCAACGACTGGTAAATTACTTATGTCAATCGTGTTTGGAGCAAAGACGTGTGTTTGGCTCTTTGGACAGCAGGAAAGAGATAAGTCTCCAGTGTGACTGGAGGAGATACTTGATTTTTGATGGAGATCTTGTCATGTCAGGCCAGTAAGTTCTTGCGTTTTTCCCAGAGTCAGGTCGAAACAAAGAGAATACGATTTCCTCTGTATTGCCATCTATCAACGACTGGTAAATTACTTATGTCAATCGTGTTTGGAGCAAAGACGTGTGTTTGGCTCTTTGGACAGCAGGAAAGAGATAAGTCTCCAGTGTGACTGGAGGAGATACTTGATTTTTGATGGAGATCTTGTCATGTCAGGCCAGTAAGTTCTTGCGTTTTTCCCAGAGTCAGGTCGAAACAAAGAGAATACGATTTCCTCTGTATTGCCATCTATCAACGACTGGTAAATTCCTTATGTCAATCGTGTTTGGAGCAAAGACGTGTGTTTGGCTCTTTGGACAGCAGGAAAGAGATAAGTCTCCAGTGTGACTGGAGGAGATACTTGATGTTTGATGGAGAATATGATTTCCTAGGTTTTGCCATCTGTCAAAGACTTTCAAATATTTGTAATGACTCTTAAGGAGTTTTCCAACAGGCATGAGAAACAAAAAAACAAAATGTATGCATTGGTGGTATAGTGGTGAGCATAGCTGCCTTCCAAGCAGTTGACCTGGGTTTGATTCCCAGCCAATGCATGCTCTTCAGCTCAAGTTGTGTTTTGAACAGCCATCTGGGGATCCTGGTAAATTCCTTATGTCAATCGTGTTTGGAGCAAAGGCGTTTGTTTGGTTCTTTGGGCAGCAGAAAAGAGATAAGTCTCCAGTGTTACTGCAGGAGATACTTGATATTTGATGGAGATCTTGGCATGTCAGGCCAGTAAGTTCTTGCGTTTTTCCCAGAGTCAGGTCGAAACAAAGAGAATACGATTTCCTCTGTATTGCCATCTATCAACGACTGGTAAATTACTTATGTCAATCGTGTTTGGAGCAAAGACGTGTGTTTGGCTCTTTGGACAGCAGGAAAGAGATAAGTCTCCAGTGTGACTGGAGGAGATACTTGATGTTTGATGGAGAATATGATTTCCTAGGTTTTGCCATCTGTCAAAGACTTTCAAATATTTGTAATGACTCTTAAGGAGTTTTCCAACAGGCATGAGAAACAAAAAAACAAAATGTATGCATTGGTGGTATAGTGGTGAGCATAGCTGCCTTCCAAGCAGTTGACCTGGGTTTGATTCCCAGCCAATGCATGCTCTTCAGCTCAAGTTGTGTTTTGAACAGCCATCTGGGGATCCTGGTAAATTCCTTATGTCAATCGTGTTTGGAGCAAAGGCGTTTGTTTGGCTCTTTGGGCAGCAGAAAAGAGATAAGTCTCCAGTGTTACTGCAGGAGATACTTGATATTTGATGGAGATCTTGGCATGTCAGGCCAGTAAGTTCTTGCGTGTTTCCCAGAGTCAGGTCGAAACAAATAGAATACGATTTCCTCTGTATTGCCATCTATCAACGACTGGTAAATTACTTATGTCAATCGTGTTTGGAGCAAAGGCGTTTGTTTGGCTCTTTGGGCAGCAGAAAAGAGATAAGTCTTCAGTGTGACTGCAGGAGATACTTGATATTTGATGGAGATCTTGGCGTGTCAGGCCAGTAAGTTCTTGCGTTTTTCCCAGGGTCAGGTCGAAACAAAGAGAATACGATTTCCTCTGTATTGCCATCTATCATCGACTGGTAAATTACTTATGTCAATCGTGTTTGGAGCAAAGACGTGTGTTTGGCTCTTTGGACAGCAGGAAAGAGATAAGTCTCCAGTATGACTGGAGGAGATACTTGATATTTGATGGAGATCTTGTCATGTCAGGCCAGTAAGTTCTTGCGTTTTTCCCAGGGTCAGGTCGAAACAAAGAGAATACGATTTCCTCTGTATTGCCATCTATCAACGACTGGTAAATTACTTATGTCAATCGTGTTTGGAGCAAAGACGTGTGTTTGGCTCTTTGGACAGCAGGAAAGAGATGAGTCTCCAGTGTGACTGGAGGAGATACTTGATGTTTGATGGAGAATATGATTTCCTAGGTTTTGCCATCTGTCAAAGACTTTCAAATATTTGTAATGACTCTTAAGGAGTTTTCCAACAGGCATGAGAAACAAAAAACAAAACGTACGCATTGGTGGTATAGTGGTGAGCATAGCTGCCTTCCAAGTAGTTGACCTGGGTTCGATTCCTAGCCAATGCATGCTCTTCAGCTCAAGTTGTGTTTTGAACAGCCATCTGGGGATCCTGGTAAATTCCTTATGTTAATCGTGTTTGGAGCAAAGGCATTTGTTTGGCTCTTTGGGCAGCAGAAAAGAGATAAGTCTACAGTGTTACTGCAGGAGATACTTGATATTTGATGGAGATCTTGTCATGTCAGGCCAGTAAGTTCTTGCGTTTTTCCCAGAGTCAGGTCGAAACAAAGAGAATACGATTTCCTCTGTATTGCCATCTATCAACGACTGGTAAATTACTTATGTCAATCGTGTTTGGAGCAAAGACGTGTGTTTGGCTCTTTGGACAGCAGGAAAGAGATAAGTCTCCAGTGTGACTGGAGGAGATACTTGATTTTTGATGGAGATCTTGTCATGTCAGGCCAGTAAGTTCTTGCGTTTTTCCCAGAGTCAGGTCGAAACAAAGAGAATACGATTTCCTCTGTATTGCCATCTATCAACGACTGGTAAATTACTTATGTCAATCGTGTTTGGAGCAAAGACGTGTGTTTGGCTCTTTGGACAGCAGGAAAGAGATAAGTCTCCAGTGTGACTGGAGGAGATACTTGATTTTTGATGGAGATCTTGTCATGTCAGGCCAGTAAGTTCTTGCGTTTTTCCCAGAGTCAGGTCGAAACAAAGAGAATACGATTTCCTCTGTATTGCCATCTATCAACGACTGGTAAATTCCTTATGTCAATCGTGTTTGGAGCAAAGACGTGTGTTTGGCTCTTTGGACAGCAGGAAAGAGATAAGTCTCCAGTGTGACTGGAGGAGATACTTGATGTTTGATGGAGAATATGATTTCCTAGGTTTTGCCATCTGTCAAAGACTTTCAAATATTTGTAATGACTCTTAAGGAGTTTTCCAACAGGCATGAGAAACAAAAAAACAAAATGTATGCATTGGTGGTATAGTGGTGAGCATAGCTGCCTTCCAAGCAGTTGACCTGGGTTTGATTCCCAGCCAATGCATGCTCTTCAGCTCAAGTTGTGTTTTGAACAGCCATCTGGGGAT
Organism: Rhodeus uyekii; assembly: GCA_037043235.1. Lineage (NCBI taxonomy): Eukaryota > Metazoa > Chordata > Actinopteri > Cypriniformes > Acheilognathidae > Rhodeus > Rhodeus uyekii. Next base: position 62,975 of record JAWRVZ010000574.1, read on the forward strand.
CCTGGTAAATTCCTTATGTCAATCGTGTTTGGAGCAAAGGCGTTTGTTTGGTTCTTTGGGCAGCAGAAAAGAGATAAGTCTCCAGTGTTACTGCAGGAGATACTTGATATTTGATGGAGATCTTGGCATGTCAGGCCAGTAAGTTCTTGCGTTTTTCCCAGAGTCAGGTCGAAACAAAGAGAATACGATTTCCTCTGTATTGCCATCTATCAACGACTGGTAAATTACTTATGTCAATCGTGTTTGGAGCAAAGACGTGTGTTTGGCTCTTTGGACAGCAGGAAAGAGATAAGTCTCCAGTGTGACTGGAGGAGATACTTGATGTTTGATGGAGAATATGATTTCCTAGGTTTTGCCATCTGTCAAAGACTTTCAAATATTTGTAATGACTCTTAAGGAGTTTTCCAACAGGCATGAGAAACAAAAAAACAAAATGTATGCATTGGTGGTATAGTGGTGAGCATAGCTGCCTTCCAAGCAGTTGACCTGGGTTTGATTCCCAGCCAATGCATGCTCTTCAGCTCAAGTTGTGTTTTGAACAGCCATCTGGGGATCCTGGTAAATTCCTTATGTCAATCGTGTTTGGAGCAAAGGCGTTTGTTTGGCTCTTTGGGCAGCAGAAAAGAGATAAGTCTCCAGTGTTACTGCAGGAGATACTTGATATTTGATGGAGATCTTGGCATGTCAGGCCAGTAAGTTCTTGCGTGTTTCCCAGAGTCAGGTCGAAACAAATAGAATACGATTTCCTCTGTATTGCCATCTATCAACGACTGGTAAATTACTTATGTCAATCGTGTTTGGAGCAAAGGCGTTTGTTTGGCTCTTTGGGCAGCAGAAAAGAGATAAGTCTCCAGTGTGACTGCAGGAGATACTTGATATTTGATGGAGATCTTGGCGTGTCAGGCCAGTAAGTTCTTGCGTTTTTCCCAGGGTCAGGTCGAAACAAAGAGAATACGATTTCCTCTGTATTGCCATCTATCATCGACTGGTAAATTACTTATGTCAATCGTGTTTGGAGCAAAGACGTGTGTTTGGCTCTTTGGACAGCAGGAAAGAGATAAGTCTCCAGTATGACTGGAGGAGATACTTGATATTTGATGGAGATCTTGTCATGTCAGGCCAGTAAGTTCTTGCGTTTTTCCCAGGGTCAGGTCGAAACAAAGAGAATACGATTTCCTCTGTATTGCCATCTATCAACGACTGGTAAATTACTTATGTCAATCGTGTTTGGAGCAAAGACGTGTGTTTGGCTCTTTGGACAGCAGGAAAGAGATGAGTCTCCAGTGTGACTGGAGGAGATACTTGATGTTTGATGGAGAATATGATTTCCTAGGTTTTGCCATCTGTCAAAGACTTTCAAATATTTGTAATGACTCTTAAGGAGTTTTCCAACAGGCATGAGAAACAAAAAACAAAACGTACGCATTGGTGGTATAGTGGTGAGCATAGCTGCCTTCCAAGTAGTTGACCTGGGTTCGATTCCTAGCCAATGCATGCTCTTCAGCTCAAGTTGTGTTTTGAACAGCCATCTGGGGATCCTGGTAAATTCCTTATGTTAATCGTGTTTGGAGCAAAGGCATTTGTTTGGCTCTTTGGGCAGCAGAAAAGAGATAAGTCTACAGTGTTACTGCAGGAGATACTTGATATTTGATGGAGATCTTGTCATGTCAGGCCAGTAAGTTCTTGCGTTTTTCCCAGAGTCAGGTCGAAACAAAGAGAATACGATTTCCTCTGTATTGCCATCTATCAACGACTGGTAAATTACTTATGTCAATCGTGTTTGGAGCAAAGACGTGTGTTTGGCTCTTTGGACAGCAGGAAAGAGATAAGTCTCCAGTGTGACTGGAGGAGATACTTGATTTTTGATGGAGATCTTGTCATGTCAGGCCAGTAAGTTCTTGCGTTTTTCCCAGAGTCAGGTCGAAACAAAGAGAATACGATTTCCTCTGTATTGCCATCTATCAACGACTGGTAAATTACTTATGTCAATCGTGTTTGGAGCAAAGACGTGTGTTTGGCTCTTTGGACAGCAGGAAAGAGATAAGTCTCCAGTGTGACTGGAGGAGATACTTGATTTTTGATGGAGATCTTGTCATGTCAGGCCAGTAAGTTCTTGCGTTTTTCCCAGAGTCAGGTCGAAACAAAGAGAATACGATTTCCTCTGTATTGCCATCTATCAACGACTGGTAAATTCCTTATGTCAATCGTGTTTGGAGCAAAGACGTGTGTTTGGCTCTTTGGACAGCAGGAAAGAGATAAGTCTCCAGTGTGACTGGAGGAGATACTTGATGTTTGATGGAGAATATGATTTCCTAGGTTTTGCCATCTGTCAAAGACTTTCAAATATTTGTAATGACTCTTAAGGAGTTTTCCAACAGGCATGAGAAACAAAAAAACAAAATGTATGCATTGGTGGTATAGTGGTGAGCATAGCTGCCTTCCAAGCAGTTGACCTGGGTTTGATTCCCAGCCAATGCATGCTCTTCAGCTCAAGTTGTGTTTTGAACAGCCATCTGGGGATCCTGGTAAATTCCTTATGTCAATCGTGTTTGGAGCAAAGGCGTTTGTTTGGTTCTTTGGGCAGCAGAAAAGAGATAAGTCTCCAGTGTTACTGCAGGAGATACTTGATATTTGATGGAGATCTTGGCATGTCAGGCCAGTAAGTTCTTGCGTTTTTCCCAGAGTCAGGTCGAAACAAAGAGAATACGATTTCCTCTGTATTGCCATCTATCAACGACTGGTAAATTACTTATGTCAATCGTGTTTGGAGCAAAGACGTGTGTTTGGCTCTTTGGACAGCAGGAAAGAGATAAGTCTCCAGTGTGACTGGAGGAGATACTTGATGTTTGATGGAGAATATGATTTCCTAGGTTTTGCCATCTGTCAAAGACTTTCAAATATTTGTAATGACTCTTAAGGAGTTTTCCAACAGGCATGAGAAACAAAAAAACAAAATGTATGCATTGGTGGTATAGTGGTGAGCATAGCTGCCTTCCAAGCAGTTGACCTGGGTTTGATTCCCAGCCAATGCATGCTCTTCAGCTCAAGTTGTGTTTTGAACAGCCATCTGGGGATCCTGGTAAATTCCTTATGTCAATCGTGTTTGGAGCAAAGGCGTTTGTTTGGCTCTTTGGGCAGCAGAAAAGAGATAAGTCTCCAGTGTTACTGCAGGAGATACTTGATATTTGATGGAGATCTTGGCATGTCAGGCCAGTAAGTTCTTGCGTGTTTCCCAGAGTCAGGTCGAAACAAATAGAATACGATTTCCTCTGTATTGCCATCTATCAACGACTGGTAAATTACTTATGTCAATCGTGTTTGGAGCAAAGGCGTTTGTTTGGCTCTTTGGGCAGCAGAAAAGAGATAAGTCTCCAGTGTGACTGCAGGAGATACTTGATATTTGATGGAGATCTTGGCGTGTCAGGCCAGTAAGTTCTTGCGTTTTTCCCAGGGTCAGGTCGAAACAAAGAGAATACGATTTCCTCTGTATTGCCATCTATCATCGACTGGTAAATTACTTATGTCAATCGTGTTTGGAGCAAAGACGTGTGTTTGGCTCTTTGGACAGCAGGAAAGAGATAAGTCTCCAGTATGACTGGAGGAGATACTTGATATTTGATGGAGATCTTGTCATGTCAGGCCAGTAAGTTCTTGCGTTTTTCCCAGGGTCAGGTCGAAACAAAGAGAATACGATTTCCTCTGTATTGCCATCTATCAACGACTGGTAAATTACTTATGTCAATCGTGTTTGGAGCAAAGACGTGTGTTTGGCTCTTTGGACAGCAGGAAAGAGATAAGTCTCCAGTGTGACTGAAGGAGATACTTGATGTTTGATGGAGAATATGATTTAGTAGGTTTTGCCATCTGTCAAAGACTTTCAAATATTTGTAATGACTCTTAAGGAGTTTTCCAACAGGCATGAGAAACAAAAAAACAAAACGTACGCATTGGTGGTATAGTGGTGAGCATAGCTGCCTTCCAAGCAGTTGACCTGGGTTCGATTACCAGCCAATGCATGCTCTTCAGTTCAAGTTGTGTTTTGAACAGCCATCTGGGGATCCTGGTAAATTCCTTATGTCAATCGTGTTTGGAGCAAAGGCGTTTGTTTGGTTCTTTGGGCAGCAGAAAAGAGATAAGTCTCCAGTGTTACTGCAGGAGATACTTGATATTTGATGGAGATCTTGGCATGTCAGGCCAGTAAGTTCTTGCGTTTTTCCCAGAGTCAGGTCGAAACAAAGAGAATACGATTTCCTCTGTATTGCCATCTATCAACGACTGGTAAATTACTTATGTCAATCGTGTTTGGAGCAAAGACGTATGTTTGGCTCTTTGGACAGCAGGAAAGAGATAAGTCTCCAGTGTGACTGGAGGAGATACTTGATATTTGATGGAGATCTTGTCATGTCAGGCCAGTAAGTTCTTGCGTTTTTCCCAGGGTCAGGTCGAAACAAAGAGAATACGATTTCCTCTGTATTGCCATCTATCAACGACTGGTAAATTACTTATGTCAATCGTGTTTGGAGCAAAGACGTGTGTTTGGCTCTTTGGACAGCAGGAAAGAGATAAGTCTCCAGTGTGACTGAAGGAGATACTTGATGTTTGATGGAGAATATGATTTAGTAGGTTTTGCCATCTGTCAAAGACTTTCAAATATTTGTAATGACTCTTAAGGAGTTTTCCAACAGGCATGAGAAACAAAAAAACAAAACGTACGCATTGGTGGTATAGTGGTGAGCATAGCTGCCTTCCAAGCAGTTGACCTGGGTTCGATTACCAGCCAATGCATGCTCTTCAGTTCAAGTTGTGTTTTGAACAGCCATCTGGGGATCCTGGTAAATTCCTTATGTCAATCGTGTTTGGAGCAAAGGCGTTTGTTTGGTTCTTTGGGCAGCAGAAAAGAGATAAGTCTCCAGTGTTACTGCAGGAGATACTTGATATTTGATGGAGATCTTGGCATGTCAGGCCAGTAAGTTCTTGCGTTTTTCCCAGAGTCAGGTCGAAACAAAGAGAATACGATTTCCTCTGTATTGCCATCTATCAACGACTGGTAAATTACTTATGTCAATCGTGTTTGGAGCAAAGACGTATGTTTGGCTCTTTGGACAGCAGGAAAGAGATAAGTCTCCAGTGTGACTGGAGGAGATACTTGATTTTTGATGGAGATCTTGTCATGTCAGGCCAGTAAGTTCTTGCGTTTTTCCCAGAGTCAGGTCGAAACAAAGAGAATACGATTTCCTCTGTATTGCCATCTATCAACGACTGGTAAATTACTTATGTCAATCGTGTTTGGAGCAAAGACGTGTGTTTGGCTCTTTGGACAGCAGGAAAGAGATAAGTCTCCAGTGTGACTGGAGGAGATACTTGATTTTTGATGGAGATCTTGTCATGTCAGGCCAGTAAGTTCTTGCGTTTTTCCCAGAGTCAGGTCGAAACAAAGAGAATACGATTTCCTCTGTATTGCCATATATCAACGACTGGTAAATTCCTTATGTCAATCGTGTTTGGAGCAAAGACGTGTGTTTGGCTCTTTGGACAGCAGGAAAGAGATAAGTCTCCAGTGTGACTGGAGGAGATACTTGATGTTTGATGGAGAATATGATTTCCTAGGTTTTGCCATCTGTCAAAGACTTTCAAATATTTGTAATGACTCTTAAGGAGTTTTCCAACAGGCATGAGAAACAAAAAAACAAAATGTACGCATTGGTGGTATAGTGGTGAGCATAGCTGCTTTCTAAGCAGTTGACCTGGGTTCGGTTCCCAGCCAATGCATGCTCTTCAGCTCAAGTTGTGTTTTGAACAGCCATCTGGGGATCCTGGTAAATTCCTTATGTCAATCGTGTTTGGAGCAAAGGCGTTTGTTTGGTTCTTTGGGCAGCAGAAAAGAGATAAGTCTCCAGTGTTACTGCAGGAGATACTTGATATTTGATGGAGATCTTGGCATGTCAGGCCAGTAAGTTCTTGCGTTTTTCCCAGAGTCAGGTCGAAACAAAGAGAATACGATTTCCTCTGTATTGCCATCTATCAACGACTGGTAAATTACTTATGTCAATCGTGTTTGGAGCAAAGACGTGTGTTTGGCTCTTTGGACAGCAGGAAAGAGATAAGTCTCCAGTGTGACTGGAGGAGATACTTGATGTTTGATGGAGAATATGATTTCCTAGGTTTTGCCATCTGTCAAAGACTTTCAAATATTTGTAATGACTCTTAAGGAGTTTTCCAACAGGCATGAGAAACAAAAAAACAAAATGTATGCATTGGTGGTATAGTGGTGAGCATAGCTGCCTTCCAAGCAGTTGACCTGGGTTCGATTCCCAGCCAATGCATGCTCTTCAGCTCAAGTTGTGTTTTGAACAGCCATCTGGGGATCCTGGTAAATTCCTTATGTCAATCGTGTTTGGAGCAAAGGCGTTTGTTTGGCTCTTTGGGCAGCAGAAAAGAGATAAGTCTCCAGTGTTACTGCAGGAGATACTTGATATTTGATGGAGATCTTGGCATGTCAGGCCAGTAAGTTCTTGCGTTTTTCCCAGAGTCAGGTCGAAACAAAGAGAATACGATTTCCTCTGTATTGCCATCTATCAACGACTGGTAAATTACTTATGTCAATCGTGTTTGGAGCAAAGACGTGTGTTTGGCTCTTTGGACAGCAGGAAAGAGATAAGTCTCCAGTGTTACTGCAGGAGATACTTGATATTTGATGGAGATCTTGGCATGTCAGGCCAGTAAGTTCTTGCGTTTTTCCCAGAGTCCTCTGTATTGCCATCTATCAACGACTGGTAAATTCCTTATGTCAAGCGTGTTTGGAGCAAAGACGTGTGTTTGGCTCTTTGGACAGCAGGAAAAAGATAAGTCTCCAGTGTGACTGGAGGAGATACTTCAAATTTGATGGAGATCTTGGCATGTCAGGCCAGTAAGTTCTTGCGTTTTTCCCAGGGTCAGGTCGAAACAAAGAGAATACGATTTCCTAGGTTTTGCCATCTATCAACGACTGGTAAATTACTTATGTCAATCGTGTTTGGAGCAAAGACGTGTGTTTGGCTCTTTGGACAGCAGGAAAGAGATAAGTCTCCAGTGTGACTGGAGGAGATACTTGATGTTTGATGGAGATCTTGGCATGTCAGGCCAGTAAGTTCTTGCGTTTTTCCCAGGGTCAGGTCGAAACAAAGAGAATAAGATTTCCTAGGTTTTGCCATCTGTCAAAGACTTTCAAATATTTGTAATGACTCTTAAGGAGTTTTCCAACAGGCATGAGAAACAAAAAAACAAAACGTACGCATTGGTGGTATAGTGGTGAGCATAGCTGCCTTCCAAGCAGTTGACCTGGGTTCGATTCCCAGCCAATCCATGCTCTTCAGCTCAAGTTGTGTTTTGAACAGCCATCTGGGGATCCTGGTAAATTCCTTATGTCAATCCTGTTTGGAGCAAAGGCGTTTGTTTGGCTCTTTGGGCAGCAGAAAAGAGATAAGTCTCCAGTGTTACTGCAGGAGATACTTGATATTTGATGGAGATCTTGGCATGTCAGGCCAGTAAGTTCTTGCGTTTTTCCCAGAGTCAGGTCGAAACAAAGAGAATACGATTTCCTCTGTATTGCCATCTATCAACGACTGGTAAATTACTTATGTCAATCGTGTTTGGAGCAAAGACGTGTGTTTGGCTCTTTGGACAGCAGGAAAGAGATAAGTCTCCAGTGTTACTGCAGGAGATACTTGATATTTGATGGAGATCTTGGCATGTCAGGCCAGTAAGTTCTTGCGTTTTTCCCAGAGTCCTCTGTATTGCCATCTATCAACGACTGGTAAATTCCTTATGTCAAGCGTGTTTGGAGCAAAGACGTGTGTTTGGCTCTTTGGACAGCAGGAAAAAGATAAGTCTCCAGTGTGACTGGAGGAGATACTTCAAATTTGATGGAGATCTTGGCATGTCAGGCCAGTAAGTTCTTGCGTTTTTCCCAGGGTCAGGTCGAAACAAAGAGAATACGATTTCCTAGGTTTTGCCATCTATCAACGACTGGTAAATTACTTATGTCAATCGTGTTTGGAGCAAAGACGTGTGTTTGGCTCTTTGGACAGCAGGAAAGAGATAAGTCTCCAGTGTGACTGGAGGAGATACTTGATGTTTGATGGAGATCTTGGCATGTCAGGCCAGTAAGTTCTTGCGTTTTTCCCAGGGTCAGGTCGAAACAAAGAGAATACGATTTCCTAGGTTTTGCCATCTATCAACGACTGGTAAATTACTTATGTCAATCGTGTTTGGAGCAAAGACGTGTGTTTGGCTCTTTGGACAGCAGGAAAGAGATAAGTCTCCAGTGTGACTGGAGGAGATACTTGATTTTTGATGGAGATCTTGTCATGTCAGGCCAGTAAGTTCTTGCGTTTTTCCCAGAGTCAGGTCGAAACAAAGAGAATAAGATTTCCTCTGTATTGCCATCTATCAACGACTGGTAAATTACTTATGTCAATCGTGTTTGGAGCAAAGACGTGTGTTTGGCTCTTTGGACAGCAGGAAAGAGATAAGTCTCCAGTGTGACTGGAGGAGATACTTGATGTTTGATGGAGAATATGATTTCCTAGGTTTTGCCATCTGTCAAAGACTTTCAAATATTTGTAATGACTCTTAAGGAGTTTTCCAACAGGCATGAGAAACAAAAAAACAAAACGTACGCATTGGTGGTGTAGTGGTGGGCATAGCTGCCTTCCAAGCAGTTGACCCTGGGTTCGATTCCCAGCCAATGCATGCTCTTCAGCTCAAGTTGTGTTTTGAACAGCCATCTGGGGATCCTGGTAAATTCCTTATGTCAATCGTGTTTGGAGCAAAGGCGTTTGTTTGGCTCTTTGGGCAGCAGAAAAGAGATAAGTCTCCAGTGTTACTGCAGGAGATACTTGATATTTGATGGAGATCTTGGCATGTCAGGCCAGTAAGTTCTTGCGTGTTTCACAGAGTCAGGTCGAAACAAATAGAATACGATTTCCTCTGTATTGCCATCTATCAACGACTGGTAAATTCCTTATGTCAATCGTGTTTGGAGCAAAGACGTGTGTTTGGCTCTTTGGACAGCAGGACAAAGATAAGTCTCCAGTGTGACTGGAGGAGATACTTCAAATTTGATGGAGATCTTGGCATGTCAGGCCAGTAAGTTCTTGCGTTTTTCCCAGGGTCAGGTCGAAACAAAGAGAATACGATTTCCTAGGTTTTGCCATCTATCAACGACTGGTAAATTACTTATGTCAATCGTGTTTGGAGCAAAGACGTGTGTTTGGCTCTTTGGACAGCAGGAAAGAGATAAGTCTCCAGTGTGACTGGAGGAGATACTTGATGTTTGATGGAGATCTTGGCATGTCAGGCCAGTAAGTTCTTGCGTTTTTCCCAGAGTCAGGTCGAAACAAAGAGAATACGATTTCCTAGGTTTTGCCATCTATCAACGACTGGTAAATTACTTATGTCAATCGTGTTTGGAGCAAAGACGTGTGTTTGGCTCTTTGGACAGCAGGAAAGAGATACGTATCCAGTGTGACTGGAGGAGATACTTGATGTTTGATGGAGATCTTGGCATGTCAGCAGGAAAGAGATAAGTCTCCAGTGTGACTGAAGGAGATACTTGATGTTTGATGGAGAATATGATTTCCTAGGTTTTGCCATCTGTCAAAGACTTTCAAATATTTGTAATGACTCTTAAGGAGTTTTCCAACAGGCATGAGAAACAAAAAAACAAAACGTACGCATTGGTGGTATAGTGGTGAGCATAGCTGCCTTCCAAGTAGTTGACCTGGGTTCGATTTCCAGCCAATGCATGCTCTTCAGCTCAAGTTGTGTTTTGAACAGCCATCTGGGGATCCTGGTAAATTCCTTATGTCAATCGTTTTTGGAGCAAAGGCGTTTGTTTGGCTCTTTGGGCAGCAGAAAAGAGATAAGTCTCCAGTGTTACTGCAGGAGATACTTGATATTTGATGGAGATCTTGGCATGTCAGGCCAGTAAGTTCTTGCGTTTTTCCCAGAGTCAGGTCGAAGCAAAGATAATACGATTTCCTCTGTATTGCCATCTATCAACGACTGGTAAATTACTTATGTCAATCGTGTTTGGAGCAAAGACGTGTGTTTGGCTCTTTGGACAGCAGGAAAGAGATATGTCTCCAGTGTGACTGAAGGAGATACTTGATGTTTGATGGAGAATATGATTTCCTAGGTTTTGCCATCTGTCAAAGACTTTCAAATATTTGTAATGACTCTTAAGGAGTTTTCCAACAGGCATGAGAAACAAAAAAACAAAATGTACGCATTGGTGGTATAGTGGTGAGCATAGCTGCTTTCTAAGCAGTTGACCTGGGCTCGATTCCCAGCCAATGCATGCTCTTCAGCTCAAGTTGTGTTTTGAACAGCCATCTGGGGATCCTGGTAAATTCCTTATGTCAATCGTGTTTGGAGCAAAGGCGTTTGTTTGGTTCTTTGGGCAGCAGAAAAGAGATAAGTCTCCAGTGTTACTGCAGGAGATACTTGATATTTGATGGAGATCTTGTCATGTCAGGCCAGTAAGTTCTTGCGTTTTTCCCAGAGTCAGGTCGAAACAAAGAGAATACGATTTCCTCTGTATTGCCATCTATCAACGACTGGTAAATTACTTATGTCAATCGTGTTTGGAGCAAAGACGTGTGTTTGGCTCTTTGGACAGCAGGAAAGAGATAAGTCTCCAGTGTGACTGGAGGAGATACTTCAAATTTGATGGAGATCTTGGCATGTCAGGCCAGTAAGTTCTTGCGTTTTTCCCAGGGTCAGGTCGAAACAAAGAGAATACGATTTCCTAGGTTTTGCCATCTATCAACGACTGGTAAATTACTTATGTCAATCGTGTTTGGAGCAAAGACGTGTGTTTGGCTCTTTGGACAGCAGGAAAGAGATAAGTCTCCAGTGTGACTGGAGGAGATACTTGATGTTTGATGGAGATCTTGGCATGTCAGGCCAGTAAGTTCTTGCGTTTTTCCCAGGGTCAGGTCGAAACAAAGAGAATACGATTTCCTAGGTTTTGCCATCTATCAACGACTGGTAAATTACTTATGTCAATCGTGTTTGGAGCAAAGACGTGTGTTTGGCTCTTTGGACAGCAGGAAAGAGATAAGTCTCCAGTGTGACTGGAGGAGATACTTGATTTTTGATGGAGATCTTGTCATGTCAGGCCAGTAAGTTCTTGCGTTTTTCCCAGAGTCAGGTCGAAACAAAGAGAATAAGATTTCCTCTGTATTGCCATCTATCAACGACTGGTAAATTACTTATGTCAATCGTGTTTGGAGCAAAGACGTGTGTTTGGCTCTTTGGACAGCAGGAAAGAGATAAGTCTCCAGTGTGACTGGAGGAGATACTTGATGTTTGATGGAGAATATGATTTCCTAGGTTTTGCCATCTGTCAAAGACTTTCAAATATTTGTAATGACTCTTAAGGAGTTTTCCAACAGGCATGAGAAACAAAAAAACAAAACGTACGCATTGGTGGTGTAGTGGTGGGCATAGCTGCCTTCCAAGCAGTTGACCCTGGGTTCGATTCCCAGCCAATGCATGCTCTTCAGCTCAAGTTGTGTTTTGAACAGCCATCTGGGGATCCTGGTAAATTCCTTATGTCAATCGTGTTTGGAGCAAAGGCGTTTGTTTGGCTCTTTGGGCAGCAGAAAAGAGATAAGTCTCCAGTGTTACTGCAGGAGATACTTGATATTTGATGGAGATCTTGGCATGTCAGGCCAGTAAGTTCTTGCGTGTTTCACAGAGTCAGGTCGAAACAAATAGAATACGATTTCCTCTGTATTGCCATCTATCAACGACTGGTAAATTCCTTATGTCAATCGTGTTTGGAGCAAAGACGTGTGTTTGGCTCTTTGGACAGCAGGACAAAGATAAGTCTCCAGTGTGACTGGAGGAGATACTTCAAATTTGATGGAGATCTTGGCATGTCAGGCCAGTAAGTTCTTGCGTTTTTCCCAGGGTCAGGTCGAAACAAAGAGAATACGATTTCCTAGGTTTTGCCATCTATCAACGACTGGTAAATTACTTATGTCAATCGTGTTTGGAGCAAAGACGTGTGTTTGGCTCTTTGGACAGCAGGAAAGAGATAAGTCTCCAGTGTGACTGGAGGAGATACTTGATGTTTGATGGAGATCTTGGCATGTCAGGCCAGTAAGTTCTTGCGTTTTTCCCAGAGTCAGGTCGAAACAAAGAGAATACGATTTCCTAGGTTTTGCCATCTATCAACGACTGGTAAATTACTTATGTCAATCGTGTTTGGAGCAAAGACGTGTGTTTGGCTCTTTGGACAGCAGGAAAGAGATACGTATCCAGTGTGACTGGAGGAGATACTTGATGTTTGATGGAGATCTTGGCATGTCAGCAGGAAAGAGATAAGTCTCCAGTGTGACTGAAGGAGATACTTGATGTTTGATGGAGAATATGATTTCCTAGGTTTTGCCATCTGTCAAAGACTTTCAAATATTTGTAATGACTCTTAAGGAGTTTTCCAACAGGCATGAGAAACAAAAAAACAAAACGTACGCATTGGTGGTATAGTGGTGAGCATAGCTGCCTTCCAAGTAGTTGACCTGGGTTCGATTTCCAGCCAATGCATGCTCTTCAGCTCAAGTTGTGTTTTGAACAGCCATCTGGGGATCCTGGTAAATTCCTTATGTCAATCGTTTTTGGAGCAAAGGCGTTTGTTTGGCTCTTTGGGCAGCAGAAAAGAGATAAGTCTCCAGTGTTACTGCAGGAGATACTTGATATTTGATGGAGATCTTGGCATGTCAGGCCAGTAAGTTCTTGCGTTTTTCCCAGAGTCAGGTCGAAGCAAAGATAATACGATTTCCTCTGTATTGCCATCTATCAACGACTGGTAAATTACTTATGTCAATCGTGTTTGGAGCAAAGACGTGTGTTTGGCTCTTTGGACAGCAGGAAAGAGATATGTCTCCAGTGTGACTGAAGGAGATACTTGATGTTTGATGGAGAATATGATTTCCTAGGTTTTGCCATCTGTCAAAGACTTTCAAATATTTGTAATGACTCTTAAGGAGTTTTCCAACAGGCATGAGAAACAAAAAAACAAAATGTACGCATTGGTGGTATAGTGGTGAGCATAGCTGCTTTCTAAGCAGTTGACCTGGGCTCGATTCCCAGCCAATGCATGCTCTTCAGCTCAAGTTGTGTTTTGAACAGCCATCTGGGGATCCTGGTAAATTCCTTATGTCAATCGTGTTTGGAGCAAAGGCGTTTGTTTGGTTCTTTGGGCAGCAGAAAAGAGATAAGTCTCCAGTGTTACTGCAGGAGATACTTGATATTTGATGGAGATCTTGTCATGTCAGGCCAGTAAGTTCTTGCGTTTTTCCCAGAGTCAGGTCGAAACAAAGAGAATACGATTTCCTCTGTATTGCCATCTATCAACGACTGGTAAATTACTTATGTCAATCGTGTTTGGAGCAAAGACGTGTGTTTGGCTCTTTGGACAGCAGGAAAGAGATAAGTCTCCAGTGTGACTGGAGGAGATACTTGATGTTTGATGGAGAATATGATTTCCTAGGTTTTGCCATCTGTCAAAGACTTTCAAATATTTGTAATGACTCTTAAGGAGTTTTCCAACAGGCATGAGAAACAAAAAAACAAAATGTATGCATTGGTGGTATAGTGGTGAGCATAGCTGCCTTCCCAGCAGTTGACCTGGGTTCGATTCCCAGCCAATGCATGCTCTTCAGCTCAAGTTGTGTTTTGAACAGCCATCTGAGGATCCTGGTAAATTCCTTATGTCAATCGTGTTTGGAGCAAAGGCGTTTGTTTGGCTCTTTGGGCAGCAGAAAAGAGATAAGTCTCCAGTGTTACTGCAGGAGATACTTGATATTTGATGGAGATCTTGGCGTGTCAGGCCAGTAAGTTCTTGCGTTTTTCCCAGGGTCAGGTCGAAACAAAGAGAATACGATTTCCTCTGTATTGCCATCTATCAACGACTGGTAAATTACTTATGTCAATCGTGTTTGGAGCAAAGACGTGTGTTTGGCTCTTTGGACAGTAGGAAAGAGATAAGTCTCCAGTGTGACTGGAGGAGATACTTGATATTTGATGGAGATCTTGGCATGTCAGGCCAGTAAGTTCTTGCGTTTTTCCCAGAGTCAGGTCGAAACAAAGAGAATACGATTTCCTCTGTATTGCCATCTATCAACGACTGGTAAATTACTTATGTCAATCGTGTTTGGAGCAAAGACGTGTGTTTGGCTCTTTGGACAGCAGGAAAGAGATAAGTCTCCAGTGTGACTGGAGGAGATACTTGATGTTTGATGGAGAATATGATTTCCTAGGTTTTGCCATCTGTCAAAGACTTTCAAATATTTGTAATGACTCTTAAGGAGTTTTCCAACAGGCATGAGAAACAAAAAAACAAAATGTATGCATTGGTGGTGTAGTGGTGAGCATAGCTGCCTTCCAAGCAGTTGACCTGGGTTCGATTCCCAGCCAATGCATGCTCTTCAGCTCAAGTTGTGTTTTGAACAGCCATCTGAGGATCCTGGTAAATTCCTTATGTCAATCGTGTTTGGAGCAAAGGCGTTTGTTTGGCTCTTTGGGCAGCAGAAAAGAGATAAGTCTCCAGTGTTACTGCAGGAGATACTTGATATTTAATGGAGATCTTGGCATGTCAGGCCAGTAAGTTCTTGCGTGTTTCCCAGAGTCAGGTCGAAACAAATAGAATACGATTTCCTCTGTATTGCCATCTATCAACGACTGGTAAATTACTTATGTCAATCGTGTTTGGAGCAAAGGCGTTTGTTTGGCTCTTTGGGCAGCAGAAAAGAGATAAGTCTCCAGTGTGACTGCAGGAGATACTTGATATTTGATGGAGATCTTGGCGTCTCAGGCCAGTAAGTTCTTGCGTTTTTCCCAGGGTCAGGTCGAAACAAAGAGAATACGATTTCCTCTGTATTGCCATCTATCATCGACTGGTAAATTACTTATGTCAATCGTGTTTGGAGCAAAGACGTGTGTTTGGCTCTTTGGACAGCAGGAAAGAGATAAGTCTCCAGTATGACTGGAGGAGATACTTGATATTTGATGGAGATCTTGTCATGTCAGGCCAGTAAGTTCTTGCGTTTTTCCCAGGGTCAGGTCGAAACAAAGAGAATACGATTTCCTAGGTTTTGCCATCTATCAACGACTGGTAAATTACTTATGTAAATCGTGTTTGGAGCAAAGACGTGTGTTTGGCTCTTTGGACAGCAGGAAAGAGATAAGTCTCCAGTGTGACTGGAGGAGATACTTGATTTTTGATGGAGATCTTGTCATGTCAGGCCAGTAAGTTCTTGCGTTTTTCCCAGGGTCAGGTCGAAACAAAGAGAATAAGATTTCCTAGGTTTTGCCATCTATCAACGACTGGTAAATTACTTATGTCAATCGTGTTTGGAGCAAAGACGTGTGTTTGGCTCTTTGGACAGTAGGAAAGAGATAAGTCTCCAGTGTGACTGGAGGAGATACTTGATATTTGATGGAGATCTTGGCATGTCAGGCCAGTAAGTTCTTGCGTTTTTCCCAGAGTCAGGTCGAAACAAAGAGAATACGATTTCCTCTGTATTGCCATCTATCAACGACTGGTAAATTACTTATGTCAATCGTGTTTGGAGCAAAGACGTGTGTTTGGCTCTTTGGACAGCAGGAAAGAGATAAGTCTCCAGTGTGACTGGAGGAGATACTTGATGTTTGATGGAGAATATGATTTCCTAGGTTTTGCCATCTGTCAAAGACTTTCAAATATTTGTAATGACTCTTAAGGAGTTTTCCAACAGGCATGAGAAACAAAAAAACAAAATGTATGCATTGGTGGTGTAGTGGTGAGCATAGCTGCCTTCCAAGCAGTTGACCTGGGTTCGATTCCCAGCCAATGCATGCTCTTCAGCTCAAGTTGTGTTTTGAACAGCCATCTGAGGATCCTGGTAAATTCCTTATGTCAATCGTGTTTGGAGCAAAGGCGTTTGTTTGGCTCTTTGGGCAGCAGAAAAGAGATAAGTCTCCAGTGTTACTGCAGGAGATACTTGATATTTAATGGAGATCTTGGCATGTCAGGCCAGTAAGTTCTTGCGTGTTTCCCAGAGTCAGGTCGAAACAAATAGAATACGATTTCCTCTGTATTGCCATCTATCAACGACTGGTAAATTACTTATGTCAATCGTGTTTGGAGCAAAGGCGTTTGTTTGGCTCTTTGGGCAGCAGAAAAGAGATAAGTCTCCAGTGTGACTGCAGGAGATACTTGATATTTGATGGAGATCTTGGCGTCTCAGGCCAGTAAGTTCTTGCGTTTTTCCCAGGGTCAGGTCGAAACAAAGAGAATACGATTTCCTCTGTATTGCCATCTATCATCGACTGGTAAATTACTTATGTCAATCGTGTTTGGAGCAAAGACGTGTGTTTGGCTCTTTGGACAGCAGGAAAGAGATAAGTCTCCAGTATGACTGGAGGAGATACTTGATATTTGATGGAGATCTTGTCATGTCAGGCCAGTAAGTTCTTGCGTTTTTCCCAGGGTCAGGTCGAAACAAAGAGAATACGATTTCCTAGGTTTTGCCATCTATCAACGACTGGTAAATTACTTATGTAAATCGTGTTTGGAGCAAAGACGTGTGTTTGGCTCTTTGGACAGCAGGAAAGAGATAAGTCTCCAGTGTGACTGGAGGAGATACTTGATTTTTGATGGAGATCTTGTCATGTCAGGCCAGTAAGTTCTTGCGTTTTTCCCAGGGTCAGGTCGAAACAAAGAGAATAAGATTTCCTAGGTTTTGCCATCTGTCAAAGACTTTCAAATATTTGTAATGACTCTTAAGGAGTTTTCCAACAGGCATGAGAAACAAAAAAACAAAACGTACGCATTGGTGGTATAGTGGTGAGCATAGCTGCCTTCCAAGCAGTTGACCTGGGTTCGATTCCCAGCCAATGCATGCTCTTCAGCTCAAGTTTTGTTTTGAACAGCCATCTGGGGATCCTGGTAAATTCCTTATGTCAATCGTGTTTGGAGCAAAGGCGTTTGTTTGGCTCTTTGGGCAGCAGAAAAGAGATAAGTCTCCAGTGTTACTGCAGGAGATACTTGATATTTGATGGAGATCTTGGCATGTCAGGCCAGTAAGTTCTTGCGTTTTTCCCAGAGTCAGGTCGAAACAAAGAGAATACGATTTCCTCTGTATTGCCATCTATCAACGACTGGTAAATTACTTATGTCAATCGTGTTTGGAGCAAAGACGTGTGTTTGGCTCTTTGGACAGCAGGAAAGAGATAAGTCTCCAGTGTTACTGCAGGAGATACTTGATATTTGATGGAGATCTTGGCATGTCAGGCCAGTAAGTTCTTGCGTTTTTCCCAGAGTCCTCTGTATTGCCATCTATCAACGACTGGTAAATTCCTTATGTCAAGCGTGTTTGGAGCAAAGACGTGTGTTTGGCTCTTTGGACAGCAGGAAAGAGATAAGTCTCCAGTGTGACTGGAGGAGATACTTCAAATTTGATGGAGATCTTGGCATGTCAGGCCAGTAAGTTCTTGCGTTTTTCCCAGGGTCAGGTCGAAACAAAGAGAATACGATTTCCTAGGTTTTGCCATCTATCAACGACTGGTAAATTACTTATGTCAATCGTGTTTGGAGCAAAGACGTGTGTTTGGCTCTTTGGACAGCAGGAAAGAGATAAGTCTCCAGTGTGACTGGAGGAGATACTTGATGTTTGATGGAGATCTTGGCATGTCAGGCCAGTAAGTTCTTGCGTTTTTCCCAGAGTCAGGTCGAAACAAAGAGAATACGATTTCCTCTGTATTGCCATCTATCAACGACTGGTAAATTACTTATGTCAATCGTGTTTGGAGCAAAGACGTGTGTTTGGCTCTTTGGACAGCAGGAAAGAGATAAGTCTCCAGTGTGACTGGAGGAGATACTTGATGTTTGATGGAGATCTTGGCATGTCAGGCCAGTAAGTTCTTGCGTTTTTCCCAGGGTCAGGTCGAAACAAAGAGAATACGATTTCCTAGGTTTTGCCATCTATCAACGACTGGTAAATTACTTATGTCAATCGTGTTTGGAGCAAAGACGTGTGTTTGGCTCTTTGGACAGCAGGAAAGAGATAAGTCTCCAGTGTGACTGGAGGAGATACTTGATTTTTGATGGAGATCTTGTCATGTCAGGCCAGTAAGTTCTTGCGTTTTTCCCAGAGTCAGGTCGAAACAAAGAGAATACGATTTCCTCTGTATTGCCATCTATCAACGACTGGTAAATTACTTATGTCAATCGTGTTTGGAGCAAAGACGTGTGTTTGGCTCTTTGGACAGCAGGAAAGAGATAAGTCTCCAGTGTGACTGGAGGAGATACTTGATGTTTGATGGAGAATATGATTTCCTAGGTTTTGCCATCTGTCAAAGACTTTCAAATATTTGTAATGACTCTTAAGGAGTTTTCCAACAGGCATGAGAAACAAAAAAACAAAATGTACGCATTGGTGGTGTAGTGGTGAGCATAGCTGCCTTCCAAGCAGTTGACCTGGGTTCGATTCCCAGCCAATGCATGCTCTTCAGCTCAAGTTGTGTTTTGAACAGCCATCTGGGGATCCTGGTAAATTCCTTATGTCAATCGTGTTTGGAGCAAAGGCGTTTGTTTGGCTCTTTGGGCAGCAGAAAAGAGATAAGTCTCCAGTGTTACTGCAGGAGATACTTGATATTTGATGGAGATCTTGGCATGTCAGGCCAGTAAGTTCTTGCGTGTTTCCCAGAGTCAGGTCGAAACAAATAGAATACGATTTCCTCTGTATTGCCATCTATCAACGACAGGTAAATTACTTATGTCAATCGTGTTTGGAGCAAAGGCGTTTGTTTGGCTCTTTGGGCAGCAGAAAAGAGATAAGTCTCCAGTGTGACTGCAGGAGATACTTGATATTTGATGGAGATCTTGGCGTGTCAGGCCAGTAAGTTCTTGCGTTTTTCCCAGGGTCAGGTCGAAACAAAGAGAATACGATTTCCTCTGTATTGCCATCTATCATCGACTGGTAAATTACTTATGTCAATCGTGTTTGGAGCAAAGACGTGTGTTTGGCTCTTTGGACAGCAGGAAAGAGATAAGTCTCCAGTATGACTGGAGGAGATACTTGATATTTGATGGAGATCTTGTCATGTCAGGCCAGTAAGTTCTTGCGTTTTTCCCAGGGTCAGGTCGAAACAAAGAGAATACGATTTCCTAGGTTTTGCCATCTATCAACGACTGGTAAATTACTTATGTAAATCGTGTTTGGAGCAAAGACGTGTGTTTGGCTCTTTGGACAGCAGGAAAGAGATAAGTCTCCAGTGTGACTGGAGGAGATACTTGATTTTTGATGGAGATCTTGTCATGTCAGGCCAGTAAGTTCTTGCGTTTTTCCCAGGGTCAGGTCGAAACAAAGAGAATACGATTTCCTAGGTTTTGCCATCTGTCAAAGACTTTCAAATATTTGTAATGACTCTTAAGGAGTTTTCCAACAGGCATGAGAAACAAAAAACAAAACGTACGCATTGGTGGTATAGTGGTGAGCATAGCTGCCTTCCAAGCAGTTGACCTGGGTTCGATTCCCAGCCAATGCATGCTCTTCAGCTCAAGTTGTGTTTTGAACAGCCATTTGGGGATCCTGGTAAATTCCTTATGTCAATCGTGTTTGGAGCAAAGGCGTTTGTTTGGCTCTTTGGGCAGCAGAAAAGAGATAAGTCTCCAGTGTTACTGCAGGAGATACTTGATATTTGATGGAGATCTTGGCATGTCAGGCCAGTAAGTTCTTGCGTTTTTCCCAGAGTCAGGTCGAAACAAAGAGAATACGATTTCCTCTGTATTGCCATCTATCAACGACTGGTAAATTACTTATGTCAATTGTGTTTGGAGCAAAGACGTGTGTTTGGCTCTTTGGACAGCAGGAAAAAGATAAGTCTCCAGTGTGACTGGAGGAGATACTTCAAATTTGATGGAGATCTTGGCATGTCAGGCCAGTAAGTTCTTGCGTTTTTCCCAGGGTCAGGTCGAAACAAAGAGAATACGATTTCCTAGGTTTTGCCATCTATCAACGACTGGTAAATTACTTATGTCAATCGTGTTTGGAGCAAAGACGTGTGTTTGGCTCTTTGGACAGCAGGAAAGAGATAAGTCTCCAGTGTGACTGGAGGAGATACTTGATGTTTGATGGAGATCTTGGCATGTCAGGCCAGTAAGTTCTTGCGTTTTTCCCAGGGTCAGGTCAAAACAAAGAGAATACGATTTCCTAGGTTTTGCCATCTATCAACGACTGGTAAATTACTTATGTCAATCGTGTTTGGAGCAAAGACGTGTGTTTGGCTCTTTGGACAGCAGGAAAGAGATAAGTCTCCAGTGTGACTGGAGGAGATACTTGATTTTTGATGGAGATCTTGTCATGTCAGGCCAGTAAGTTCTTGCGTTTTTCCCAGAGTCAGGTCGAAACAAAGAGAATACGATTTCCTCTGTATTGCCATCTATCAACGACTGGTAAATTACTTATGTCAATCGTGTTTGGAGCAAAGACGTGTGTTTGGCTCTTTGGACAGTAGGAAAGAGATAAGTCTCCAGTGTGACTGGAGGAGATACTTGATGTTTGATGGAGAATATGATTTCCTAGGTTTTGCCATCTGTCAAAGACTTTCAAATATTTGTAATGACTCTTAAGGAGTTTTCCAACAGGCATGAGAAACAAAAAAACAAAACGTACGCATTGGTGGTGTAGTGGTGAGCATAGCTGCCTTCCAAGCAGTTGACCTGGGTTCGATTCCCAGCCAATGCATGCTCTTCAGCTCAAGTTGTGTTTTGAACAGCCATCTGGGGATCCTGGTAAATTCCTTATGTCAATCGTGTTTGGAGCAAAGGCGTTTGTTTGGCTCTTTGGGCAGCAGAAAAGAGATAAGTCTCCAGTGTTACTGCAGGAGATACTTGATATTTGATGGAGATCTTGGCATGTCAGGCCAGTAAGTTCTTGCGTGTTTCCCAGAGTCAGGTCGAAACAAATAGAATACGATTTCCTCTGTATTGCCATCTATCAACGACTGGTAAATTACTTATGTCAATCGTGTTTGGAGCAAAGACGTGTGTTTGGCTCTTTGGACAGCAGGAAAGAGATAAGTCTCCAGTGTGACTGGAGGAGATACTTGATGTTTGATGGAGAATATGATTTCCTAGGTTTTGCCATCTGTCAAAGACTTTCAAATATTTGTAATGACTCTTAAGGAGTTTTCCAACAGGCATGAGAAACCAAAAAACAAAACGTATGCATTGGTGGTTGTAGTGGTGAGCATAGCTGCCTTCCAAGCAGTTGACCTGGGTTCGATTTCCAGCCAATGCATGCTCTTCAGCTCAAGTTGTGTTTTGAACAGCCATCTGGGGATCCTGGTAAATTCCTTATGTCAATCGTGTTTGGAGCAAAGGCGTTTGTTTGGCTCTTTGGGCAGCAGAAAAGAGATAAGTCTCCAGTGTTACTGCAGGAGATACTTGATATTTGATGGAGATCTTGGCATGTCAGGCCAGTAAGTTCTTGCGTGTTTCCCAGAGTCAGGTCGAAACAAATAGAATACGATTTCCTCTGTATTGCCATCTATCAACGACTGGTAAATTACTTATGTCAATCGTGTTTGGAGCAAAGGCGTTTGTTTGGCTCTTTGGGCAGCAGAAAAGAGATAAGTCTCCAGTGTGACTGCAGGAGATACTTGATATTTGATGGAGATCTTGGCGTGTCAGGCCAGTAAGTTCTTGCGTTTTTCCCAGGGTCAGGTCGAAACAAAGAGAATACGATTTCCTCTGTATTGCCATCTATCATCGACTGGTAAATTACTTATGTCAATCGTGTTTGGAGCAAAGACGTGTGTTTGGCTCTTTGGACAGCAGGAAAGAGATAAGTCTCCAGTATGACTGCAGGAGATACTTGATATTTGATGGAGATCTTGTCATGTCAGGCCAGTAAGTTCTTGCGTTTTTCCCAGGGTCAGGTCGAAACAAAGAGAATACGATTTCCTAGGTTTTGCCATCTATCAACGACTGGTAAATTACTTATGTAAATCGTGTTTGGAGCAAAGACGTGTGTTTGGCTCTTTGGACAGCAGGAAAGAGATAAGTCTCCAGTGTGACTATAGGAGATACTTGATTTTTGATGGAGATCTTGTCATGTCAGGCCAGTAAGTTCTTGCGTTTTTCCCAGGGTCAGGTCGAAACAAAGAGAATACGATTTCCTAGGTTTTGCCATCTGTCAAAGACTTTCAAATATTTGTAATGACTCTTAAGGAGTTTTCCAACAGGCATGAGAAACAAGAAAACAAAACGTACGCATTGGTGGTATAGTGGTGAGCATAGCTGCCTTCCAAGCAGTTGACCTGGGTTCGATTCCCAGCCAATGCATGCTCTTCAGCTCAAGTTGTGTTTTGAACAGCCATCTGGGGATCCTGGTAAATTCCTTATGTCAATCGTGTTTGGAGCAAAGGCGTTTGTTTGGCTCTTTGGGCAGCAGAAAAGAGATAAGTCTCCAGTGTTACTGCAGGAGATATTGATATTTGAGGGAGATCTTGGCATGTCAGGCCAGTAAGTTCTTGCGTTTTTCCCAGAGTCAGGTCGAAACAAAGATAATACGATTTCCTCTGTATTGCCATCTATCAACGACTGGTAAATTACTTATGTCAATCGTGTTTGGAGCAAAGACGTGTGTTTGGCTCTTTGGACAGCAGGAAAGAGATAAGTCTCCAGTGTGACTGGAGGAGATACTTGATGTTTGATGGAGAATATGATTTCCTAGGTTTTGCCATCTGTCAAAGACTTTCAAATATTTGTAATGACTCTTAAGGAGTTTTCCAACAGGCATGAGAAACCAAAAAGCAAAATGTATGCATTGGTGGTGTAGTGGTGAGCATAGCTGCCTTCCAAGCAGTTGACCTGGGTTCGATTCCCAGCCAATGCATGCTCTTCAGCTCAAGTTGTGTTTTGAACAGCCATCTGGGGATCCTGGTAAATTCCTTATGTCAATCGTGTTTGGAGCAAAGGCGTTTGTTTGGCTCTTTGGGCAGCAGAAAAGAGATAAGTCTCCAGTGTTACTGCAGGAGATACTTGATATTTAATGGAGATCTTGGCATGTCAGGCCAGTAAGTTCTTGCGTGTTTCCCAGAGTCAGGTCGAAACAAATAGAATACGATTTCCTCTGTATTGCCATCTATCAACGACTGGTAAATTACTTATGTCAATCGTGTTTGGAGCAAAGGCGTTTGTTTGGCTCTTTGGGCAGCAGAAAAGAGATAAGTCTCCAGTGTGACTGCAGGAGATACTTGATATTTGATGGAGATCTTGGCGTGTCAGGCCAGTAAGTTCTTGCGTTTTTCCCAGGGTCAGGTCGAAACAAAGAGAATACGATTTCCTCTGTATTGCCATCTATCATCGACTGGTAAATTACTTATGTCAATCGTGTTTGGAGCAAAGACGTGTGTTTGGCTCTTTGGACAGCAGGAAAGAGATAAGTCTCCAGTATGACTGGAGGAGATACTTGATATTTGATGGAGATCTTGTCATGTCAGGCCAGTAAGTTCTTGCGTTTTTCCCAGGGTCAGGTCGAAACAAAGAGAATACGATTTCCTAGGTTTTGCCATCTATCAACGACTGGTAAATTACTTATGTAAATC
Organism: Rhodeus uyekii; assembly: GCA_037043235.1. Taxonomy (NCBI): domain Eukaryota; kingdom Metazoa; phylum Chordata; class Actinopteri; order Cypriniformes; family Acheilognathidae; genus Rhodeus; species Rhodeus uyekii. Next base: position 86,618 of record JAWRVZ010000574.1, read on the forward strand.
GTGTTTGGAGCAAAGACGTGTGTTTGGCTCTTTGGACAGCAGGAAAGAGATAAGTCTCCAGTGTGACTATAGGAGATACTTGATTTTTGATGGAGATCTTGTCATGTCAGGCCAGTAAGTTCTTGCGTTTTTCCCAGGGTCAGGTCGAAACAAAGAGAATACGATTTCCTAGGTTTTGCCATCTGTCAAAGACTTTCAAATATTTGTAATGACTCTTAAGGAGTTTTCCAACAGGCATGAGAAACAAGAAAACAAAAACGTACGCATTGGTGGTATAGTGGTGAGCATAGCTGCCTTCCAAGCAGTTGACCTGGGTTTGATTCCCAGCCAATGCATGCTCTTCAGCTCAAGTTGTGTTTTGAACAGCCATCTGGGGATCCTGGTAAATTCCTTATGTCAATCGTGTTTGGAGCAAAGGCGTTTGTTTGGCTCTTTGGGCAGCAGAAAAGAGATAAGTCTCCAGTGTTACTGCAGGAGATATTGATATTTGAGGGAGATCTTGGCATGTCAGGCCAGTAAGTTCTTGCGTTTTTCCCAGAGTCAGGTCGAAACAAAGATAATACGATTTCCTCTGTATTGCCATCTATCAACGACTGGTAAATTACTTATGTCAATCGTGTTTGGAGCAAAGACGTGTGTTTGGCTCTTTGGACAGCAGGAAAGAGATAAGTCTCCAGTGTGACTGGAGGAGATACTTGATGTTTGATGGAGAATATGATTTCCTAGGTTTTGCCATCTGTCAAAGACTTTCAAATATTTGTAATGACTCTTAAGGAGTTTTCCAACAGGCATGAGAAACCAAAAAGCAAAACGTATGCATTGGTGGTGTAGTGGTGAGCATAGCTGCCTTCCAAGCAGTTGACCTGGGTTCGATTCCCAGCCAATGCATGCTCTTCAGCTCAAGTTGTGTTTTGAACAGCCATCTGGGGATCCTGGTAAATTCCTTATGTCAATCGTGTTTGGAGCAAAGGCGTTTGTTTGGCTCTTTGGGCAGCAGAAAAGAGATAAGTCTCCAGTGTTACTGCAGGAGATACTTGATATTTGATGGAGATCTTGGCATGTCAGGCCAGTAAGTTCTTGCGTTTTTCCCAGAGTCAGGTCGAAACAAAGATAATACGATTTCCTCTGTATTGCCATCTATCAACGACTGGTAAATTACTTATGTCAATCGTGTTTGGAGCAAAGACGTGTGTTTGGCTCTTTGGACAGCAGGAAAGAGATAAGTCTCCAGTGTGACTGGAGGAGATACTTGATGTTTGATGGAGAATATGATTTCCTAGGTTTTGCCATCTGTCAAAGACTTTCAAATATTTGTAATGACTCTTAAGGAGTTTTCCAACAGGCATGAGAAACAAAAAAACAAAGCGTACGCATTGGTGGTATAGTGGTGAGCATAGCTGCCTTCCAAGCAGTTGACCTCGGTTCGATTCCCAGCCAATGCATGCTCTTCAGCTCAAGTTGTGTTTTGAACAGCCATCTGGGGATCCTGGTAAATTCCTTATGTCAATCGTGTTTGGAGCAAAGGCGTTTGTTTGGCTCTTTGGGCAGCAGAAAAGAGATAAGTCTCCAGTGTTACTGGAGGAGATACTTGATTTTTGATGGAGATCTTGTCATGTCAGGCCAGTAAGTTCTTGCGTTTTTCCCAGGGTCAGGTCGAAACAAAGATAATACGATTTCCTCTGTATTGCCATCTATCAACGACTGGTAAATTACTTATGTCAATCGTGTTTGGAGCAAAGACGTGTGTTTGGCTCTTTGGACAGCAGGAAAGAGATAAGTCTCCTGTGTCACTCTAGGAGATACTTGATGTTTGATGGAGAATATGATTTCCTAGGTTTTGCCATCTGTCAAAGACTTTCAAATATTTGTAATGACTGTTGAGGAGTTTTCCAACAGGCATGAGAAACAAAAAAACAAAACGTACGCATTGGTGGTATAGTGGTGAGCATAGCTGCCTTCCAAGCATTTGACCTGGTTTCGATTCCCAGCCAATGTATGCTCTTCAGCTCAAGTTGTGTTTTGAACAGCCATCTGGGGATCCTGGTAAATTCCTTATGTCAATCGTGTTTGGAGCAAAGGCGTTTGTTTGGCTCTTTGGACAGCAGGAAAGAGATAAGTATTCAGTGTGACTGGAGGAGATACTTGATATTTGATGGAGATCTTGGCATGTCAGGCCAGTAAGTTCTTGCGTTTTTCCCAGAGTCAGGTCGCAACAAAGAGAATACGATTTCCTCTGTATTGCCATCTATCAACGACTGGTAAATTACTTATGTCAATCGTGTTTGGAGCAAAGGCGTTTGTTTGGCTCTTTGGGCAGCAGAAAAGAGATAAGTCTCCAGTGTTACTGCAGGAGATACTTGATATTTGATGGAGATCTTGGCATGTCAGGCCAGTAAGTTCTTGCGTTTTTCCCAGAGTCAGGTCGAAACAAAGAGAATACGATTTCCTCTGTATTGCCATCTATCAACGACTGGTAAATTACTTATGTCAATCGTGTTTGGAGCAAAGACGTGTGTTTGGCTCTTTGGACAGCAGGAAAGAGATAAGTCTCCAGTGTGACTGGAGGAGATACTTGATGTTTGATGGAGATCTTGGCATGTCAGGCCAGTAAGTTCTTGCGTTTTTCCCAGGGTCAGGTCGAAACAAAGAGAATACGATTTCCTAGGTTTTGCCATCTATCAACGACTGGTAAATTACTTATGTCAATCGTGTTTGGAGCAAAGACGTGTGTTTGGCTCTTTGGACAGCGGGAAAGAGATAAGTCTCCAGTATGACTGGAGGAGATACTTGATTTTTGATGGAGATCTTGTCATGTCAGGCCAGTAAGTTCTTGCGTTTTTCCCAGAGTCAGGTCGAAACATAGAGAATACGATTTCCTCTGTATTGCCATCTATCAACGACTGGTAAATTCCTTATGTCAATCGTGTTTGGAGCAAAGACGTGTGTTTGGCTCTTTGGACAGCAGGAAAGAGATAAGTCTCCAGTGTGACTGGAGGAGATACTTAATGTTTGATGGAGAATATGATTTCCTAGGTTTTGCCATCTGTCAAAGACTTTCAAATATTTGTAATGACTCTTAAGGAGTTTTCCAACAGGCATGAGAAACAAAAAAACAAAACGTACGCATTGGTGGTATAGTGGTGAGCATAGCTGCCTTCCAAGTAGTTGACCTGGGTTCGATTCCCAGCCAATGCATGCTCTTCAGCTCAAGTTGTGTTTTGAACAGCCATCTGGGGATCCTGGTAAATTCCTTATGTCAATCGTGTTTGGAGCAAAGGCGTTTGTTTGGCTCTTTGGGCAGCAGAAAAGAGATAAGTCTCCAGTGTTACTGCAGGAGATACTTGATATTTGATGGAGATCTTGGCATGTCAGGCCAGTAAGTTCTTGCGTTTTTCCCAGGGTCAGGTCGAAACAAAGAGAATACGATCTCCTCTGTATTGCCATCTATCAACGACTGGTAAATTACTTATGTCAATCGTGTTTGGAGCAAAGACGTGTGTTTGGCTCTTTGGACAGCAGGAAAGAGATAAGTCTCCAGTGTGACTGGAGGAGATACTTGATGTTTGATGGAGATCTTGGCATGTCAGGCCAGTAAGTTCTTGCGTTTTTCCCAGGGTCAGGTCGAAACAAAGAGAATACGATTTCCTAGGTTTTGCCATCTATCAACGACTGGTAAATTACTTATGTCAATCGTGTTTGGAGCAAAGACGTGTGTTTGGCTCTTTGGACAGCAGGAAAGAGATAAGTCTCCAGTGTGACTGGAGGAGATACTTGATGTTTGATGGAGAATATGATTTCCTAGGTTTTGCCATCTGTCAAAGACTTTCAAATATTTGTAATGACTCTTAAGGAGTTTTCCAACAGGCATGAGAAACAAGAAAACAAAACGTATGCATTGGTGGTGTAGTGGTGAGCATAGCTGCCTTCCAAGCAGTTGACCTGGGTTCGATTCCCAGCCAATGCATGCTCTTCAGCTCAAGTTGTGTTTTGAACAGCCATCTGGGGATCCTGGTAAATTCCTTATGTCAATCGTGTTTGGAGCAAAGGCGTTTGTTTGGCTCTTTGGGCAGCAGAAAAGAGATAAGTCTCCAGTGTTACTGCAGGAGATACTTGATATTTGATGGAGATCTTGGCATGTCAGGCCAGTAAGTTCTTGCGTTTTTCCCAGAGTCAGGTCGAAACAAAGATAATACGATTTCCTCTGTATTGCCATCTATCAACGACTGGTAAATTACTTATGTCAATCGTGTTTGGAGCAAAGACGTGTGTTTGGCTCTTTGGACAGCAGGAAAGAGATAAGTCTCCAGTGTGACTGGAGGAGATACTTGATGTTTGATGGAGAATATGATTTCCTAGGTTTTGCCATCTGTCAAAGACTTTCAAATATTTGTAATGACTCTTAAGGAGTTTTCCAACAGGCATGAGAAACAAAAAAACAAAGCGTACGCATTGGTGGTATAGTGGTGAGCATAGCTGCCTTCCAAGCAGTTGACCTCGGTTCGATTCCCAGCCAATGCATGCTCTTCAGCTCAAGTTGTGTTTTGAACAGCCATCTGGGGATCCTGGTAAATTCCTTATGTCAATCGTGTTTGGAGCAAAGGCGTTTGTTTGGCTCTTTGGGCAGCAGAAAAGAGATAAGTCTCCAGTGTTACTGGAGGAGATACTTGATTTTTGATGGAGATCTTGTCATGTCAGGCCAGTAAGTTCTTGCGTTTTTCCCAGGGTCAGGTCGAAACAAAGATAATACGATTTCCTCTGTATTGCCATCTATCAACGACTGGTAAATTACTTATGTCAATCGTGTTTGGAGCAAAGACGTGTGTTTGGCTCTTTGGACAGCAGGAAAGAGATAAGTCTCCTGTGTCACTCTAGGAGATACTTGATGTTTGATGGAGAATATGATTTCCTAGGTTTTGCCATCTGTCAAAGACTTTCAAATATTTGTAATGACTGTTGAGGAGTTTTCCAACAGGCATGAGAAACAAAAAAACAAAACGTACGCATTGGTGGTATAGTGGTGAGCATAGCTGCCTTCCAAGCATTTGACCTGGTTTCGATTCCCAGCCAATGTATGCTCTTCAGCTGAAGTTGTGTTTTGAACAGCCATCTGGGGATCCTGGTAAATTCCTTATGTCAATCGTGTTTGGAGCAAAGGCGTTTGTTTGGCTCTTTGGACAGCAGGAAAGAGATAAGTATTCAGTGTGACTGGAGGAGATACTTGATATTTGATGGAGATCTTGGCATGTCAGGCCAGTAAGTTCTTGCGTTTTTCCCAGAGTCAGGTCGCAACAAAGAGAATACGATTTCCTCTGTATTGCCATCTATCAACGACTGGTAAATTACTTATGTCAATCGTGTTTGGAGCAAAGGCGTTTGTTTGGCTCTTTGGGCAGCAGAAAAGAGATAAGTCTCCAGTGTTACTGCAGGAGATACTTGATATTTGATGGAGATCTTGGCATGTCAGGCCAGTAAGTTCTTGCGTTTTTCCCAGAGTCAGGTCGAAACAAAGAGAATACGATTTCCTCTGTATTGCCATCTATCAACGACTGGTAAATTACTTATGTCAATCGTGTTTGGAGCAAAGACGTGTGTTTGGCTCTTTGGACAGCAGGAAAGAGATAAGTCTCCAGTGTGACTGGAGGAGATACTTGATGTTTGATGGAGATCTTGGCATGTCAGGCCAGTAAGTTCTTGCGTTTTTCCCAGGGTCAGGTCGAAACAAAGAGAATACGATTTCCTAGGTTTTGCCATCTATCAACGACTGGTAAATTACTTATGTCAATCGTGTTTGGAGCAAAGACGTGTGTTTGGCTCTTTGGACAGCGGGAAAGAGATAAGTCTCCAGTATGACTGGAGGAGATACTTGATTTTTGATGGAGATCTTGTCATGTCAGGCCAGTAAGTTCTTGCGTTTTTCCCAGAGTCAGGTCGAAACATAGAGAATACGATTTCCTCTGTATTGCCATCTATCAACGACTGGTAAATTCCTTATGTCAATCGTGTTTGGAGCAAAGACGTGTGTTTGGCTCTTTGGACAGCAGGAAAGAGATAAGTCTCCAGTGTGACTGGAGGAGATACTTAATGTTTGATGGAGAATATGATTTCCTAGGTTTTGCCATCTGTCAAAGACTTTCAAATATTTGTAATGACTCTTAAGGAGTTTTCCAACAGGCATGAGAAACAAAAAAACAAAACGTACGCATTGGTGGTATAGTGGTGAGCATAGCTGCCTTCCAAGTAGTTGACCTGGGTTCGATTCCCAGCCAATGCATGCTCTTCAGCTCAAGTTGTGTTTTGAACAGCCATCTGGGGATCCTGGTAAATTCCTTATGTCAATCGTGTTTGGAGCAAAGGCGTTTGTTTGGCTCTTTGGGCAGCAGAAAAGAGATAAGTCTCCAGTGTTACTGCAGGAGATACTTGATATTTGATGGAGATCTTGGCATGTCAGGCCAGTAAGTTCTTGCGTTTTTCCCAGGGTCAGGTCGAAACAAAGAGAATACGATCTCCTCTGTATTGCCATCTATCAACGACTGGTAAATTACTTATGTCAATCGTGTTTGGAGCAAAGACGTGTGTTTGGCTCTTTGGACAGCAGGAAAGAGATAAGTCTCCAGTGTGACTGGAGGAGATACTTGATGTTTGATGGAGATCTTGGCATGTCAGGCCAGTAAGTTCTTGCGTTTTTCCCAGGGTCAGGTCGAAACAAAGAGAATACGATTTCCTAGGTTTTGCCATCTATCAACGACTGGTAAATTACTTATGTCAATCGTGTTTGGAGCAAAGACGTGTGTTTGGCTCTTTGGACAGCAGGAAAGAGATAAGTCTCCAGTGTGACTGGAGGAGATACTTGATGTTTGATGGAGAATATGATTTCCTAGGTTTTGCCATCTGTCAAAGACTTTCAAATATTTGTAATGACTCTTAAGGAGTTTTCCAACAGGCATGAGAAACAAGAAAACAAAACGTATGCATTGGTGGTATAGTGGTGAGCATAGCTGCCTTCCAAGCAGTTGACCTGGGTTCGATTCCCAGCCAATGCATGCTCTTCAGCTCAAGTTGTGTTTTGAACAGCCATCTGGGGATCCTGGTAAATTCCTTATGTCAATCGTGTTTGGAGCAAAGGCGTTTGTTTGGTTCTTTGGGCAGCAGAAAAGAGATAAGTCTCCAGTGTTACTGCAGGAGATGCTTGGTATTTGATGGAGATCTTGGCATGTCAGGCCAGTAAGTTCTTGCGTTTTTCCCAGAGTCAGGTCGAAACAAAGAGAATACGATTTCCTCTGTATTGCCATCTATCAACGACTGGTAAATTACTTATGTCAATCGTGTTTGGAGCAAAGACGTGTGTTTGGCTCTTTGGACAGCAGGAAAGAGATAAGTCTCCAGTGTTACTGCAGGAGATACTTGATATTTGATGGAGATCTTGGCATGTCAGGCCAGTAAGTTCTTGCGTTTTTCCCAGAGTCCTCTGTATTGCCATCTATCAACGACTGGTAAATTCCTTATGTCAATCGTGTTTGGAGCAAAGACGTGTGTTTGGCTTTTTGGACAGCAGGAAAGAGATAAGTCTCCAGTGTGACTGGAGGAGATACTTCAAATTTGATGGAGATCTTGGCATGTCAGGCCAGTAAGTTCTTGCGTTTTTCCCAGGGTCAGGTCGAAACAAAGAGAATACGATTTCCTAGGTTTTGCCATCTATCAACGACTGTTAAATTACTTATGTCAATCGTGTTTGGAGCAAAGACGTGTGTTTGGCTCTTTGGACAGCAGGAAAGAGATAAGTCTCCAGTGTGACTGGAGGAGATACTTGATGTTTGATGGAGAATATGATTTCCTAGGTTTTGCCATCTGTCAAAGACTTTCAAATATTTGTAATGACTCTTAAGGAGTTTTCCAACAGGCATGAGAAACAAAAAAACAAAACGTATGCATTGGTGGTGTAGTGGTGAGCATAGCTGCCTTCCAAGCAGTTGACCTGGGTTCGATTCCCAGCCAATGCATGCTCTTCAGCTCAAGTTGTGTTTTGAACAGCCATCTGGGGATCCTGGTAAATTCCTTATGTCAATCGTGTTTGGAGCAAAGGCGTTTGTTTGGCTCTTTGGGCAGCAGAAAAGAGATAAGTCTCCAGTGTTACTGCAGGAGATACTTGATATTTGATGGAGATCTTGGCATGTCAGGCCAGTAAGTTCTTGCGTGTTTCCCAGAGTCAGGTCGAAACAAATAGAATACGATTTCCTCTGTATTGCCATCTATCAACGACTGGTAAATTACTTATGTCAATCGTGTTTGGAGCAAAGGCGTTTGTTTGGCTCTTTGGGCAGCAGAAAAGAGATAAGTCTCCAGTGTGACTGCAGGAGATACTTGATATTTGATGGAGATCTTGGCGTGTCAGGCCAGTAAGTTCTTGCGTTTTTCCCAGGGTCAGGTCGAAACAAAGAGAATACGATTTCCTCTGTATTGCCATCTATCATCGACTGGTAAATTACTTATGTCAATCGTGTTTGGAGCAAAGACGTGTGTTTGGCTCTTTGGACAGCAGGAAAGAGATAAGTCTCCAGTATGACTGGAGGAGATACTTGATATTTGATGGAGATCTTGTCATGTCAGGCCAGTAAGTTCTTGCGTTTTTCCCAGGGTCAGGTCGAAACAAAGAGAATACGATTTCCTAGGTTTTGCCATCTATCAACGACTGGTAAATTACTTATGTAAATCGTGTTTGGAGCAAAGACGTGTGTTTGGCTCTTTGGACAGCAGGAAAGAGATAAGTCTCCAGTGTGACTGGAGGAGATACTTGATTTTTGATGGAGATCTTGTCATGTCAGGCCAGTAAGTTCTTGCGTTTTTCCCAGGGTCAGGTCGAAACAAAGAGAATACGATTTCCTAGGTTTTGCCATCTGTCAAAGACTTTCAAATATTTGTAATGACTCTTAAGGAGTTTTCCAACAGGCATGAGAAACAAAAAACAAAACGTATGTATTGGTGGTATAGTGGTGAGCATAGCTGCCTTCCAAGCAGTTGACCTGGGTTCGATTCCCAGCCAATGCATGCTCTTCAGCTCAAGTTGTGTTTTGAACAGCCATCTGGGGATCCTGGTAAATTCCGTATGTCAATCGTGTTTGGAGCAAAGGCGTTTGTTTGGCTCTTTGGGCAGCAGAAAAGAGATAAGTCTCCAGTGTTACTGCAGGAGATACTTGATATTTGATGGAGATCTTGGCATGTCAGGCCAGTAAGTTCTTGCGTTTTTCCCAGAGTCAGGTCGAAACAAAGAGAATACGATTTCCTCTGTATTGCCATCTATCAACGACTGGTAAATTACTTATGTCAATCGTGTTTGGAGCAAAGACGTGTGTTTGGCTCTTTGGACAGCAGGAAAGAGATAAGTCTCCAGTGTTACTGCAGGAGATACTTGATATTTGATGGAGATCTTGGCATGTCAGGCCAGTAAGTTCTTGCGTTTTTCCCAGAGTCCTCTGTATTGCCATCTATCAACGACTGGTAAATTCCTTATGTCAAGCGTGTTTGGAGCAAAGACGTGTGTTTGGCTCTTTGGACAGCAGGAAAAAGATAAGTCTCCAGTGTGACTGGAGGAGATACTTCAAATTTGATGGAGATCTTGGCATGTCAGGCCAGTAAGTTCTTGCGTTTTTCCCAGGGTCAGGTCGAAACAAAGAGAATACGATTTCCTAGGTTTTGCCATCTGTCAAAGACTTTCAAATATTTGTAATGACTCTTAAGGAGTTTTCCAACAGGCATGAGAAACAAAAAACAAAATGTACGCATTGGTGGTATAGTGGTGAGCATAGCTGCCTTCCAAGCAGTTGACCTGGGTTCGATTCCCAGCCAATGCATGCTCTTCAGCTCAAGTTGTGTTTTGAACAGCCATCTGGGGATCCTGGTAAATTCCTTATGTCAATCGTGTTTGGAGCAAAGGCGTTTGTTTGGCTCTTTGGGCAGCAGAAAAGAGATAAGTCTCCAGTGTTACTGCAGGAGATACTTGATATTTGATGGAGATCTTGGTGTGTCAGGCCAGTAAGTTCTTGCGTTTTTCCCAGAGTCAGGTCGAAACAAAGAGAATACGATTTCCTCTGTATTGCCATCTATCAACGACTGGTAAATTACTTATGTCAATCGTGTTTGGAGCAAAGACGTGTGTTTGGCTCTTTGGACAGCAGGAAAGAGATAAGTCTCCAGTGTTACTGCAGGAGATACTTGATATTTGATGGAGATCTTGGCATGTCAGGCCAGTAAGTTCTTGCGTTTTTCCCAGAGTCCTCTGTATTGCCATCTATCAACGACTGGTAAATTCCTCATGTCAAGCGTGTTTGGAGCAAAGACGTGTGTTTGGCTCTTTGGACAGCAGGAAAAAGATAAGTCTCCAGTGTGACTGGAGGAGATACTTCAAATTTGATGGAGATCTTGGCATGTCAGGCCAGTAAGTTCTTGCGTTTTTCCCAGGGTCAGGTCGAAACAAAGAGAATACGATTTCCTAGGTTTTGCCATCTATCAACGACTGGTAAATTACTTATGTCAATCGTGTTTGGAGCAAAGACGTGTGTTTGGCTCTTTGGACAGCAGAAAAGAGATAAGTCTCCAGTGTTACTGCAGGAGATACTTGGTATTTGATGGAGATCTTGGCATGTCAGGCCAGTAAGTTCTTGCGTTTTTCCCAGGGTCAGGTCGAAACAAAGAGAATATGATTTCCTCTGTATTGCCATCTATCATCGACTGGTAAATTACTTATGTCAATCGTGTTTGGAGCAAAGACGTGTGTTTGGCTCTTTGGACAGCAGGAAAGAGATAAGTCTCCAGTATGACTGGAGGAGATACTTGATATTTGATGGAGATCTTGTCATGTCAGGCCAGTAAGTTCTTGCGTTTTTCCCAGGGTCAGGTCGAAACAAAGAGAATACGATTTCCTAGGTTTTGCCATCTATCAACGACTGGTAAATTACTTATGTAAATCGTGTTTGGAGCAAAGACGTGTGTTTGGCTCTTTGGACAGCAGGAAAGAGATAAGTCTCCAGTGTGACTGGAGGAGATACTTGATTTTTGATGGAGATCTTGTCATATCAGGCCAGTAAGTTCTTGCGTTTTTCCCAGGGTCAGGTCGAAACAAAGAGAATACGATTTCCTAGGTTTTGCCATCTGTCAAAGACTTTCAAATATTTGTAATGACTCTTAAGGAGTTTTCCAACAGGCATGAGAAACAAGAAAACAAAACGTACGCATTGGTGGTATAGTGGTGAGCATAGCTGCCTTCCAAGCTGTTGACCTGGGTTCGATTCCCAGCCAATGCATGCTCTTCAGCTGAAGTTGTGTTTTGAACAGCCATCTGGGGATCCTGGTAAATTCCTTATGTCAATCGTGTTTGGAGCAAAGGCGTTTGTTTGGCTCTTTGGGCAGCAGAAAAGAGATAAGTCTCCAGTGTTACTGCAGGAGATACTTGATATTTGATGGAGATCTTGGCATGTCAGGCCAGTAAGTTCTTGCGTTTTTCCCAGAGTCAGGTCGAAACAAAGATAATACGATTTCCTCTGTATTGCCATCTATCAACGACTGGTAAATTACTTATGTCAATCGTGTTTGGAGCAAAGACGTGTGTTTGGCTCTTTGGACAGCAGGAAAGAGATAAGTCTCCTGTGTCACTCTAGGAGATACTTGATGTTTGATGGAGAATATGATTTCCTAGGTTTTGCCATCTGTCAAAGACTTTCAAATATTTGTAATGACTCTTGAGGAGTTTTCCAACAGGCATGAGAAACAAAAAAACAAAACGTACGCATTGGTGGTATAGTGGTGAGCATAGCTGCCTTCCAAGCATTTGACCTGGTTTCGATTCCCAGCCAATGTATGCTCTTCAGCTCAAGTTGTGTTTTGAACAGCCATCTGGGGATCCTGGTAAATTCCTTATGTCAATCGTGTTTGGAGCAAAGGCGTTTGTTTGGCTCTTTGGACAGCAGGAAAGAGATAAGTATTCAGTGTGACTGGAGGAGATACTTGATATTTGATGGAGATCTTGGCATGTCAGGCCAGTAAGTTCTTGCGTTTTTCCCAGAGTCAGGTCGAAACAAAGAGAATACGATTTCCTCTGTATTGCCATCTATCAACGACTGGTAAATTACTTATGTCAATCGTGTTTGGAGCAAAGGCGTTTGTTTGGCTCTTTGGGCAGCAGAAAAGAGATAAGTCTCCAGTGTTACTGCAGGAGATACTTGATATTTGATGGAGATCTTGGCATGTCAGGCCAGTAAGTTCTTGCGTTTTTCCCAGAGTCAGGTCGAAACAAAGAGAATACGATTTCCTCTGTATTGCCATCTATCAACGACTGGTAAATTACTTATGTCAATCGTGTTTGGAGCAAAGACGTGTGTTTGGCTCTTTGGACAGCAGGAAAGAGATAAGTCTCCAGTGTGACTGGAGGAGATACTTGATGTTTGATGGAGATCTTGGCATGTCAGGCCAGTAAGTTCTTGCGTTTTTCCCAGGGTCAGGTCGAAACAAAGAGAATACGATTTCCTAGGTTTTGCCATCTATCAACGACTGGTAAATTACTTATGTCAATCGTGTTTGGAGCAAAGACGTGTGTTTGGCTCTTTGGACAGCGGGAAAGAGATAAGTCTCCAGTGTGACTGGAGGAGATACTTGATTTTTGATGGAGATCTTGTCATGTCAGGCCAGTAAGTTCTTGCGTTTTTCCCAGAGTCAGGTCGAAACATAGAGAATACGATTTCCTCTGTATTGCCATCTATCAACGACTGGTAAATTCCTTATGTCAATCGTGTTTGGAGCAAACACGTGTGTTTGGCTCTTTGGACAGCAGGAAAGAGATAAGTCTCCAGTGTGACTGGAGGAGATACTTAATGTTTGATGGAGAATATGATTTCCTAGGTTTTGCCATCTGTCAAAGACTTTCAAATATTTGTAATGACTCTTAAGGAGTTTTCCAACAGGCATGAGAAACAAAAAAACAAAACGTACGCATTGGTGGTATAGTGGTGAGCATAGCTGCCTTCCAAGTAGTTGACCTGGGTTCGATTCCCAGCCAATGCATGCTCTTCAGCTCAAGTTGTGTTTTGAACAGCCATCTGGGGATCCTGGTAAATTCCTTATGTCAATCGTGTTTGGAGCAAAGGCGTTTGTTTGGTTCTTTGGGCAGCAGAAAAGAGATAAGTCTCCAGTGTTACTGCAGGAGATACTTGATATTTGATGGAGATCTTGGCATGTCAGGCCAGTAAGTTCTTGCGTTTTTCCCAGGGTCAGGTCGAAACAAAGAGAATACGATCTCCTCTGTATTGCCATCTATCAACGACTGGTAAATTACTTATGTCAATCGTGTTTGGAGCAAAGACGTGTGTTTGGCTCTTTGGACAGCAGGAAAGAGATAAGTCTCCAGTGTGACTGGAGGAGATACTTGATGTTTGATGGAGATCTTGGCATGTCAGGCCAGTAAGTTCTTGCGTTTTTCCCAGGGTCAGGTCGAAACAAAGAGAATACGATTTCCTAGGTTTTGCCATCTATCAACGACTGGTAAATTACTTATGTCAATCGTGTTTGGAGCAAAGACGTGTGTTTGGCTCTTTGGACAGCAGGAAAGAGATAAGTCTCCAGTGTGACTGGAGGAGATACTTGATGTTTGATGGAGAATATGATTTCCTAGGTTTTGCCATCTGTCAAAGACTTTCAAATATTTGTAATGACTCTTAAGGAGTTTTCCAACAGGCATGAGAAACAAGAAAACAAAACGTATGCATTGGTGGTATAGTGGTGAGCATAGCTGCCTTCCAAGCAGTTGACCTGGGTTCGATTCCCAGCCAATGCATGCTCTTCAGCTCAAGTTGTGTTTTGAACAGCCATCTGGGGATCCTGGTAAATTCCTTATGTCAATCGTGTTTGGAGCAAAGGCGTTTGTTTGGTTCTTTGGGCAGCAGAAAAGAGATAAGTCTCCAGTGTTACTGCAGGAGATGCTTGATATTTGATGGAGATCTTGGCATGTCAGGCCAGTAAGTTCTTGCGTTTTTCCCAGAGTCAGGTCGAAACAAAGAGAATACGATTTCCTCTGTATTGCCATCTATCAACGACTGGTAAATTACTTATGTCAATCGTGTTTGGAGCAAAGACGTGTGTTTGGCTCTTTGGACAGCAGGAAAGAGATAAGTCTCCAGTGTTACTGCAGGAGATACTTGATATTTGATGGAGATCTTGGCATGTCAGGCCAGTAAGTTCTTGCGTTTTTCCCAGAGTCCTCTGTATTGCCATCTATCAACGACTGGTAAATTCCTTATGTCAATCGTGTTTGGAGCAAAGACGTGTGTTTGGCTCTTTGGACAGCAGGAAAGAGATAAGTCTCCAGTGTGACTGGATGAGATACTTCAAATTTGATGGAGATCTTGGCATGTCAGGCCAGTAAGTTCTTGCGTTTTTCCCAGGGTCAGGTCGAAACAAAGAGAATACGATTTCCTAGGTTTTGCCATCTATCAACGACTGTTAAATTACTTATGTCAATCGTGTTTGGAGCAAAGACGTGTGTTTGGCTCTTTGGACAGCAGGAAAGAGATAAGTCTCCAGTGTGACTGGAGGAGATACTTGATGTTTGATGGAGATCTTGGCATGTCAGGCCAGTAAGTTCTTGCGTTTTTCCCAGAGTCAGGTCGAAACAAAGAGAATACGATTTCCTCTGTATTGCCATCTATCAACGACTGGTAAATTACTTATGTCAATCGTGTTTGGAGCAAAGACGTGTGTTTGGCTCTTTGGACAGCAGGAAAGAGATAAGTCTCCAGTGTGACTGGAGGAGATACTTGATGTTTGATGGAGATCTTGGCATGTCAGGCCAGTAAGTTCTTGCGTTTTTCCCAGGGTCAGCTCGAAACAAAGAGAATACGATTTCCTAGGTTTTGCCATCTATCAACGACTGGTAAATTACTTATGTCAATCGTGTTTGGAGCAAAGACGTGTGTTTGGCTCTTTGGACAGCAGAAAAGAGATAAGTCTCCAGTGTTACTGCAGGAGATACTTGATATTTGATGGAGATCTTGGCATGTCAGGCCAGTAAGTTCTTGCGTTTTTCCCAGAGTCAGGTCGAAACAAAGAGAATACGATTTCCTCTGTATTGCCATCTATCAACGACTGGTAAATTACTTATGTCAATCGTGTTTGGAGCAAAGACGTGTGTTTGGCTCTTTGGACAGCAGGAAAGAGATAAGTCTCCAGTGTGACTGGAGGAGATACTTGATGTTTGATGGAGATCTTGGCATGTCAGGCCAGTAAGTTCTTGCGTTTTTCCCAGAGTCAGGTCGAAACAAAGAGAATACGATTTCCTCTGTATTGCCATCTATCAACGACTGGTAAATTACTTATGTCAATCGTGTTTGGAGCAAAGACGTGTGTTTGGCTCTTTGGACAGCAGGAAAGAGATAAGTCTCCAGTGTGACTGGAGGAGATACTTGATGTTTGATGGAGATCTTGGCATGTCAGGCCAGTAAGTTCTTGCGTTTTTCCCAGGGTCAGCTCGAAACAAAGAGAATACGATTTCCTAGGTTTTGCCATCTATCAACGACTGGTAAATTACTTATGTCAATCGTGTTTGGAGCAAAGACGTGTGTTTGGCTCTTTGGACAGCAGAAAAGAGATAAGTCTCCAGTGTTACTGCAGGAGATACTTGATATTTGATGGAGATCTTGGCATGTCAGGCCAGTAAGTTCTTGCGTTTTTCCCAGAGTCAGGTCGAAACAAAGAGAATAAGATTTCCTCTGTATTGCCATCTATCAACGACTGGTAAATTACTTATGTCAATCGTGTTTGGAGCAAAGACGTGTGTTTGGCTCTTTGGACAGCAGGAAAGAGATAAGTCTCCAGTGTGACTGGAGGAGATACTTGATGTTTGATGGAGATCTTGGCATGTCAGGCCAGTAAGTTCTTGCGTTTTTCCCAGAGTCAGGTCGAAACAAAGAGAATACGATTTCCTCTGTATTGCCATCTATCAACGACTGGTAAATTACTTATGTCAATCGTGTTTGGAGCAAAGACGTGTGTTTGGCTCTTTGGACAGCAGGAAAGAGATAAGTCTCCAGTGTGACTGGAGGAGATACTTGATGTTTGATGGAGATCTTGGCATGTCAGGCCAGTAAGTTCTTGCGTTTTTCCCAGGGTCAGCTCGAAACAAAGAGAATACGATTTCCTAGGTTTTGCCATCTATCAACGACTGGTAAATTACTTATGTCAATCGTGTTTGGAGCAAAGACGTGTGTTTGGCTCTTTGGACAGCAGAAAAGAGATAAGTCTCCAGTGTTACTGCAGGAGATACTTGATATTTGATGGAGATCTTGGCATGTCAGGCCAGTAAGTTCTTGCGTTTTTCCCAGAGTCAGGTCGAAACAAAGAGAATACGATTTCCTCTGTATTGCCATCTATCAACGACTGGTAAATTACTTATGTCAATCGTGTTTGGAGCAAAGACGTGTGTTTGGCTCTTTGGACAGCAGGAAAGAGATAAGTCTCCAGTGTGACTGGAGGAGATACTTGATGTTTGATGGAGATCTTGGCATGTCAGGCCAGTAAGTTCTTGCGTTTTTTCCCAGAGTCAGGTCGAAACAAAGAGAATACGATTTCCTCTGTATTGCCATCTATCAACGACTGGTAAATTACTTATGTCAATCGTGTTTGGAGCAAAGACGTGTGTTTGGCTCTTTGGACAGCAGGAAAGAGATAAGTCTCCAGTGTGACTGGAGGAGATACTTGATGTTTGATGGAGATCTTGGCATGTCAGGCCAGTAAGTTCTTGCGTTTTTCCCAGGGTCAGCTCGAAACAAAGAGAATACGATTTCCTAGGTTTTGCCATCTATCAACGACTGGTAAATTACTTATGTCAATCGTGTTTGGAGCAAAGACGTGTGTTTGGCTCTTTGGACAGCAGAAAAGAGATAAGTCTCCAGTGTTACTGCAGGAGATACTTGATATTTGATGGAGATCTTGGCATGTCAGGCCAGTAAGTTCTTGCGTTTTTCCCAGAGTCAGGTCGAAACAAAGAGAATACGATTTCCTCTGTATTGCCATCTATCAACGACTGGTAAATTACTTATATCAATCGTGTTTGGAGCAAAGACGTGTGTTTGGCTCTTTGGACAGCAGGAAAGAGATAAGTCTCCAGTGTGACTGGAGGAGATACTTCAAATTTGATGGAGATCTTGGCATGTCAGGCCAGTAAGTTCTTGCGTTTTTCCCAGGGTCAGGTCGAAACAAAGAGAATACGATTTCCTAGGTTTTGCCATCTATCAACGACTGGTAAATTACTTATGTCAATCGTGTTTGGAGCAAAGACGTGTGTTTGGCTCTTTGGACAGCAGGAAAGAGATAAGTCTCCAGTGTGACTGGAGGAGATACTTGATGTTTGATGGAGATCTTGGCATGTCAGGCCAGTAAGTTCTTGCGTTTTTCCCAGAGTCAGGTCGAAACAAAGAGAATACGATTTCCTCTGTATTGCCATCTATCAACGACTGGTAAATTCCTTATGTCAATCGTGTTTGGAGCAAAGACGTGTGTTTGGCTCTTTGGACAGCAGGAAAGAGATAAGTCTCCAGTGTGACTGGAGGAGATACTTGATGTTTGATGGAGATCTTGGCATGTCAGGCCAGTAAGTTCTTGCGTTTTTCCCAGGGTCAGGTCGAAACAAAGAGAATACGATTTCCTAGGTTTTGCCATCTATCAACGACTGGTAAATTACTTATGTCAATCGTGTTTGGAGCAAAGACGTGTGTTTGGCTCTTTGGACAGCAGGAAAGAGATAAGTCTCCAGTGTGACTGGAGGAGATACTTGATGTTTGATGGAGAATATGATTTCCTAGGTTTTGCCATCTGTCAAAGACTTTCAAATATTTGTAATGACTCTTAAGGAGTTTTCCAACAGGCATGAGAAACAAGAAAACAAAACGTATGCATTGGTGGTATAGTGGTGAGCATAGCTGCCTTCCAAGCAGTTGACCTGGGTTCGATTCCCAGCCAATGCATGCTCTTCAGCTCAAATTGTGTTTTGAACAGCCATCTGGGGATCCTGGTAAATTCCTTATGTCAATCGTGTTTGGAGCAAAGGCGTTTGTTTGGCTCTTTGGACAGCAGAAAAGAGATAAGTCTCCAGTGTTACTGCAGGAGATACTTCAAATTTGATGGAGATCTTGGCATGTCAGGCCAGTAAGTTCTTGCGTTTTTCCCAGGGTCAGGTCGAAACAAAGAGAATACGATTTCCTAGGTTTTGCCATCTATCAACGACTGGTAAATTACTTATGTCAATCGTGTTTGGAGCAAAGACGTGTGTTTGGCTCTTTGGACAGCAGGAAAGAGATAAGTCTCCAGTGTGACTGGAGGAGATACTTGATGTTTGATGGAGATCTTGGCATGTCAGGCCAGTAAGTTCTTGCGTTTTTCCCAGAGTCAGGTCGAAACAAAGAGAATACGATTTCCTCTGTATTGCCATCTATCAACGACTGGTAAATTACTTATGTCAATCGTGTTTGGAGCAAAGACGTGTGTTTGGCTCTTTGGGCAGCAGGAAAGAGATAAGTCTCCAGTGTGACTGGAGGAGATACTTGATGTTTGATGGAGATCTTGGCATGTCAGGCCAGTAAGTTCTTGCGTTTTTCCCAGAGTCAGGTCGAAACAAAGAGAATACGATTTCCTCTGTATTGCCATCTATCAACGACTGGTAAATTACTTATGTCAATCGTGTTTGGAGCAAAGACGTGTGTTTGGCTCTTTGGACAGCAGGAAAGAGATAAGTCTCCAGTGTGACTGGAGGAGATACTTGATGTTTGATGGAGATCTTGGCATGTCAGGCCAGTAAGTTCTTGCGTTTTTCCCAGGGTCAGCTCGAAACAAAGAGAATACGATTTCCTAGGTTTTGCCATCTATCAACGACTGGTAAATTACTTATGTCAATCGAGTTTGGAGCAAAGACGTGTGTTTGGCTCTTTGGACAGCAGAAAAGAGATAAGTCTCCAGTGTTACTGCAGGAGATACTTGATATTTGATGGAGATCTTGGCATGTCAGGCCAGTAAGTTCTTGCGTTTTTCCCAGAGTCAGGTCGAAACAAAGAGAATACGATTTCCTCTGTATTGCCATCTATCAACGACTGGTAAATTACTTATGTCAATCGTGTTTGGAGCAAAGACGTGTGTTTGGCTCTTTGGACAGCAGGAAAGAGATAAGTCTCCAGTGTGACTGGAGGAGATACTTGATGTTTGATGGAGATCTTGGCATGTCAGGCCAGTAAGTTCTTGCGTTTTTCCCAGAGTCAGGTCGAAACAAAGAGAATACGATTTCCTCTGTATTGCCATCTATCAACGACTGGTAAATTACTTATGTCAATCGTGTTTGGAGCAAAGACGTGTGTTTGGCTCTTTGGACAGCAGGAAAGAGATAAGTCTCCAGTGTGACTGGAGGAGATACTTGATGTTTGATGGAGATCTTGGCATGTCAGGCCAGTAAGTTCTTGCGTTTTTCCCAGGGTCAGCTCGAAACAAAGAGAATACGATTTCCTAGGTTTTGCCATCTATCAACGACTGGTAAATTACTTATGTCAATCGTGTTTGGAGCAAAGACGTGTGTTTGGCTCTTTGGACAGCAGAAAAGAGATAAGTCTCCAGTGTTACTGCAGGAGATACTTGATATTTGATGGAGATCTTGGCATGTCAGGCCAGTAAGTTCTTGCGTTTTTCCCAGAGTCAGGTCGAAACAAAGAGAATACGATTTCCTCTGTATTGCCATCTATCAACGACTGGTAAATTACTTATGTCAATCGTGTTTGGAGCAAAGACGTGTGTTTGGCTCTTTGGACAGCAGGAAAGAGATAAGTCTCCAGTGTGACTGGAGGAGATACTTCAAATTTGATGGAGATCTTGGCATGTCAGGCCAGTAAGTTCTTGCGTTTTTCCCAGGGTCAGGTCGAAACAAAGAGAATACGATTTCCTAGGTTTTGCCATCTATCAACGACTGGTAAATTACTTATGTCAATCGTGTTTGGAGCAAAGACGTGTGTTTGGCTCTTTGGACAGCAGGAAAGAGATAAGTCTCCAGTGTGACTGGAGGAGATACTTGATGTTTGATGGAGATCTTGGCATGTCAGGCCAGTAAGTTCTTGCGTTTTTCCCAGAGTCAGGTCGAAACAAAGAGAATACGATTTCCTCTGTATTGCCATCTATCAACGACTGGTAAATTACTTATGTCAATCGTGTTTGGAGCAAAGACGTGTGTTTGGCTCTTTGGACAGCAGGAAAGAGATAAGTCTCCAGTGTGACTGGAGGAGATACTTGATGTTTGATGGAGATCTTGGCATGTCAGGCCAGTAAGTTCTTGCGTTTTTCCCAGAGTCAGGTCGAAACAAAGAGAATACGATTTCCTCTGTATTGCCATCTATCAACGACTGGTAAATTACTTATGTCAATCGTGTTTGGAGCAAAGACGTGTGTTTGGCTCTTTGGACAGCAGGAAAGAGATAAGTCTCCAGTGTGACTGGAGGAGATACTTGATGTTTGATGGAGATCTTGGCATGTCAGGCCAGTAAGTTCTTGCGTTTTTCCCAGGGTCAGCTCGAAACAAAGAGAATACGATTTCCTAGGTTTTGCCATCTATCAACGACTGGTAAATTACTTATGTCAATCGTGTTTGGAGCAAAGACGTGTGTTTGGCTCTTTGGACAGCAGAAAAGAGATAAGTCTCCAGTGTTACTGCAGGAGATACTTGATATTTGATGGAGATCTTGGCATGTCAGGCCAGTAAGTTCTTGCGTTTTTCCCAGAGTCAGGTCGAAACAAAGAGAATACGATTTCCTCTGTATTGCCATCTATCAACGACTGGTAAATTACTTATGTCAATCGTGTTTGGAGCAAAGACGTGTGTTTGGCTCTTTGGACAGCAGGAAAGAGATAAGTCTCCAGTGTGACTGGAGGAGATACTTGATGTTTGATGGAGATCTTGGCATGTCAGGCCAGTAAGTTCTTGCGTTTTTTCCCAGAGTCAGGTCGAAACAAAGAGAATACGATTTCCTCTGTATTGCCATCTATCAACGACTGGTAAATTACTTATGTCAATCGTGTTTGGAGCAAAGACGTGTGTTTGGCTCTTTGGACAGCAGGAAAGAGATAAGTCTCCAGTGTGACTGCAGGAGATACTTGATATTTGATGGAGATCTTGGCATGTCAGGCCAGTAAGTTCTTGCGTTTTTCCCAGAGTCAGGTCGAAACAAAGAGAATACGATTTCCTCTGTATTGCCATCTATCAACGACTGGTAAATTACTTATGTCAATCGTGTTTGGAGCAAAGACGTGTGTTTGGCTCTTTGGACAGCAGGAAAGAGATAAGTCTCCAGTGTGACTGGAGGAGATACTTCAAATTTGATGGAGATCTTGGCATGTCAGGCCAGTAAGTTCTTGCGTTTTTCCCAGGGTCAGGTCGAAACAAAGAGAATACGATTTCCTAGGTTTTGCCATCTATCAACGACTGGTAAATTACTTATGTCAATCGTGTTTGGAGCAAAGACGTGTGTTTGGCTCTTTGGACAGCAGGAAAGAGATAAGTCTCCAGTGTGACTGGAGGAGATACTTGATGTTTGATGGAGATCTTGGCATGTCAGGCCAGTAAGTTCTTGCGTTTTTCCCAGAGTCAGGTCGAAACAAAGAGAATACGATTTCCTCTGTATTGCCATCTATCAACGACTGGTAAATTCCTTATGTCAATCGTGTTTGGAGCAAAGACGTGTGTTTGGCTCTTTGGACAGCAGGAAAGAGATAAGTCTCCAGTGTGACTGGAGGAGATACTTGATGTTTGATGGAGATCTTGGCATGTCAGGCCAGTAAGTTCTTGCGTTTTTCCCAGGGTCAGGTCGAAACAAAGAGAATACGATTTCCTAGGTTTTGCCATCTATCAACGACTGGTAAATTACTTATGTCAATCGTGTTTGGAGCAAAGACGTGTGTTTGGCTCTTTGGACAGCAGGAAAGAGATAAGTCTCCAGTGTGACTGGAGGAGATACTTGATGTTTGATGGAGAATATGATTTCCTAGGTTTTGCCATCTGTCAAAGACTTTCAAATATTTGTAATGACTCTTAAGGAGTTTTCCAACAGGCATGAGAAACAAGAAAAGAAAACGTATGCATTGGTGGTATAGTGGTGAGCATAGCTGCCTTCCAAGCAGTTGACCTGGGTTCGATTCCCAGCCAATGCATGCTCTTCAGCTCAAATTGTGTTTTGAACAGCCATCTGGGGATCCTGGTAAATTCCTTATGTCAATCGTGTTTGGAGCAAAGGCGTTTGTTTGGCTCTTTGGACAGCAGAAAAGAGATAAGTCTCCAGTGTTACTGCAGGAGATACTTCAAATTTGATGGAGATCTTGGCATGTCAGGCCAGTAAGTTCTTGCGTTTTTCCCAGGGTCAGGTCGAAACAAAGAGAATACGATTTCCTAGGTTTTGCCATCTATCAACGACTGGTAAATTACTTATGTCAATCGTGTTTGGAGCAAAGACGTGTGTTTGGCTCTTTGGACAGCAGGAAAGAGATAAGTCTCCAGTGTGACTGGAGGAGATACTTGATGTTTGATGGAGATCTTGGCATGTCAGGCCAGTAAGTTCTTGCGTTTTTCCCAGAGTCAGGTCGAAACAAAGAGAATACGATTTCCTCTGTATTGCCATCTATCAACGACTGGTAAATTCCTTATGTCAATCGTGTTTGGAGCAAAGACGTGTGTTTGGCTCTTTGGACAGCAGGAAAGAGATAAGTCTCCAGTGTGACTGGAGGAGATACTTGATGTTTGATGGAGATCTTGGCATGTCAGGCCAGTAAGTTCTTGCGTTTTTCCCAGAGTCAGGTCGAAACAAAGAGAATACGATTTCCTCTGTATTGCCATCTATCAACGACTGGTAAATTACTTATGTCAATCGTGTTTGGAGCAAAGACGTGTGTTTGGCTCTTTGGACAGCAGGAAAGAGATAAGTCTCCAGTGTGACTGGAGGAGATACTTGATGTTTGATGGAGATCTTGGCATGTCAGGCCAGTAAGTTCTTGCGTTTTTCCCAGAGTCAGGTCGAAACAAAGAGAATACGATTTCCTCTGTATTGCCATCTATCAACGACTGGTAAATTACTTATGTCAATCGTGTTTGGAGCAAAGACGTGTGTTTGGCTCTTTGGACAGCAGGAAAGAGATAAGTCTCCAGTGTGACTGGAGGAGATACTTGATGTTTGATGGAGATCTTGGCATGTCAGGCCAGTAAGTTCTTGCGTTTTTCCCAGGGTCAGCTCGAAACAAAGAGAATACGATTTCCTAGGTTTTGCCATCTATCAACGACTGGTAAATTACTTATGTCAATCGTGTTTGGAGCAAAGACGTGTGTTTGGCTCTTTGGACAGCAGAAAAGAGATAAGTCTCCAGTGTTACTGCAGGAGATACTTGATATTTGATGGAGATCTTGGCATGTCAGGCCAGTAAGTTCTTGCGTTTTTCCCAGAGTCAGGTCGAAACAAAGAGAATACGATTTCCTCTGTATTGCCATCTATCAACGACTGGTAAATTACTTATGTCAATCGTGTTTGGAGCAAAGACGTGTGTTTGGCTCTTTGGACAGCAGGAAAGAGATAAGTCTCCAGTGTGACTGGAGGAGATACTTGATGTTTGATGGAGATCTTGGCATGTCAGGCCAGTAAGTTCTTGCGTTTTTTCCCAGAGTCAGGTCGAAACAAAGAGAATACGATTTCCTCTGTATTGCCATCTATCAACGACTGGTAAATTACTTATGTCAATCGTGTTTGGAGCAAAGACGTGTGTTTGGCTCTTTGGACAGCAGGAAAGAGATAAGTCTCCAGTGTGACTGGAGGAGATACTTGATGTTTGATGGAGATCTTGGCATGTCAGGCCAGTAAGTTCTTGCGTTTTTCCCAGGGTCAGCTCGAAACAAAGAGAATACGATTTCCTAGGTTTTGCCATCTATCAACGACTGGTAAATTACTTATGTCAATCGTGTTTGGAGCAAAGACGTGTGTTTGGCTCTTTGGACAGCAGAAAAGAGATAAGTCTCCAGTGTTACTGCAGGAGATACTTGATATTTGATGGAGATCTTGGCATGTCAGGCCAGTAAGTTCTTGCGTTTTTCCCAGAGTCAGGTCGAAACAAAGAGAATACGATTTCCTAGGTTTTGCCATCTATCAACGACTGGTAAATTACTTATGTCAATCGTGTTTGGAGCAAAGACGTGTGTTTGGCTCTTTGGACAGCAGGAAAGAGATAAGTCTCCAGTGTGACTGGAGGAGATACTTCAAATTTGATGGAGATCTTGGCATGTCAGGCCAGTAAGTTCTTGCGTTTTTCCCAGGGTCAGGTCGAAACAAAGAGAATACGATTTCCTAGGTTTTGCCATCTATCAACGACTGGTAAATTACTTATGTCAATCGTGTTTGGAGCAAAGACGTGTGTTTGGCTCTTTGGACAGCAGGAAAGAGATAAGTCTCCAGTGTGACTGGAGGAGATACTTGATGTTTGATGGAGATCTTGGCATGTCAGGCCAGTAAGTTCTTGCGTTTTTCCCAGAGTCAGGTCGAAACAAAGAGAATACGATTTCCTCTGTATTGCCATCTATCAACGACTGGTAAATTCCTTATGTCAATCGTGTTTGGAGCAAAGACGTGTGTTTGGCTCTTTGGACAGCAGGAAAGAGATAAGTCTCCAGTGTGACTGGAGGAGATACTTGATGTTTGATGGAGATCTTGGCATGTCAGGCCAGTAAGTTCTTGCGTTTTTCCCAGGGTCAGGTCGAAACAAAGAGAATACGATTTCCTAGGTTTTGCCTTCTATCAACGACTGGTAAATTACTTATGTCAATCGTGTTTGGAGCAAAGACGTGTGTTTGGCTCTTTGGACAGCAGGAAAGAGATAAGTCTCCAGTGTGACTGGAGGAGATACTTGATTTTTGAAGAAGATCTTGTCATGTCAGGCCAGTAAGTTCTTGCGTTTTTCCCAGAGTCAGGTCGAAACAAAGAGAATACGATTTCCTCTGTATTGCCATCTATCAACGACTGGTAAATTCCTTATGTCAATCGTGTTTGGAGCAAAGACGTGTGTTTGGCTCTTTGGACAGCAGGAAAGAGATAAGTCTCCACTGTGACTGGAGGAGATACTTGATGTTTGATGGAGAATATGATTTCCTAGGTTTTGCCATCTGTCAAAGACTTTCAAATATTTGTAATGACTCTTAAGGAGTTTTCCAACAGGCATGAGAAACAAAAAAACAAAACGTATGCATTGGTGGTATAGTGGTGAGCATAGCTGCCTTCCAAGCAGTTGACCTGGGTTCGATTCCCAGCCATTGCATGCTCTTCAGCTCATGTTGTGTTTTGAACAGCCATCTGGGGATCCTGGTAAATTCCTTATGTCAATCGTGTTTGGAGCAAAGGCGTTTGTTTGGCTCTTTGGGCAGCAGAAAAGAGATAAGTCTCCAGTGTTACTGCAGGAGATACTTGATATTTGATGGAGATCTTGGCATGTCAGGCCAGTAAGTTCTTGCGTTTTTCCCAGAGTCAGGTCGAAACAAAGAGAATACGATTTCCTCTGTATTGCCATCTATCAACGACTGGTAAATTACTTATGTCAATCGTGTTTGGAGCAAAGACGTGTGTTTGGCTCTTTGGACAGCAGGAAAGAGATAAGTCTCCAGTGTGACTGGAGGAGATACTTCAAATTTGATGGAGATCTTGGCATGTCAGGCCAGTAAGTTCTTGCGTTTTTCCCAGGGTCAGCTCGAAACAAAGAGAATACGATTTCCTAGGTTTTGCCATCTATCAACGACTGGTAAATTACTTATGTCAATCGTGTTTGGAGCAAAGACGTGTGTTTGGCTCTTTGGACAGCAGAAAAGAGATAAGTCTCCAGTGTTACTGCAGGAGATACTTGATATTTGATGGAGATCTTGGCATGTCAGGCCAGTAAGTTCTTGCGTTTTTCCCAGAGTCAGGTCGAAACAAAGAGAATACGATTTCCTCTGTATTGCCATCTATCAACGACTGGTAAATTACTTATGTCAATCGTGTTTGGAGCAAAGACGTGTGTTTGGCTCTTTGGACAGCAGGAAAGAGATAAGTCTCCAGTGTGACTGGAGGAGATACTTCAAATTTGATGGAGATCTTGGCATGTCAGGCCAGTAAGTTCTTGCATTTTTCCCAGGGTCAGGTCGAAACAAAGAGAATACGATTTCCTAGGTTTTGCCATCTATCAACGACTGGTAAATTACTTATGTCAATCGTGTTTGGAGCAAAGGCGTGTGTTTGGCTCTTTGGACAGCAGGAAAGAGATAAGTCTCCAGTGTGACTGGAGGAGATACTTGATGTTTGATGGAGATCTTGGCATGTCAGGCCAGTAAGTTCTTGCGTTTTTCCCAGAGTCAGGTCGAAACAAAGAGAATACGATTTCCTCTGTATTGCCATCTATCAACGACTGGTAAATTCCTTATGTCAATCGTGTTTGGAGCAAAGACGTGTGTTTGGCTCTTTGGACAGCAGGAAAGAGATAAGTCTCCAGTGTGACTGGAGGAGATACTTGATGTTTGATGGAGAATATGATTTCCTAGGTTTTGCCATCTGTCAAAGACTTTCAAATATTTGTAATGACTCTTAAGGAGTTTTCCAACAGGCATGAGAAACAAAAACACAAAACGTACGCATTGGTGGTATAGTGGTGAGCATAGCTGCCTTCCAAGCAGTTGACCTGGGTTCGATTCCCAGCCAATGCATGCTCTTCAGCTCAAGTTGTGTTTTGAACAGCCATCTGGGGATCCTGGTAAATTCTTTATGTCAATCGTGTTTGGAGCAAAGGCGTTTGTTTGGCTCTTTGGGCAGCAGAAAAGAGATAAGTCTCCAGTGTTACTGCAGGAGATACTTCAAATTTGATGGAGATCTTGGCATGTCAGGCCAGTAAGTTCTTGCGTTTTTCCCAGGGTCAGCTCGAAACAAAGAGAATACGATTTCCTCTGTATTGCCATCTATCAACGACTGGTAAATTACTTATGTCAATCGTGTTTGGAGCAAAGACGTGTGCTTGGCTCTTTGGACAGCAGGAAAGAGATAAGTCTCCAGTGTGACTGGAGGAGATACTTCAAATTTGATGGAGATCTTGGCATGTCAGGCCAGTAAGTTCTTGCGTTTTTCCCAGAGTCAGGTCGAAACAAAGAGAATACGATTTCCTCTGTATTGCCATCTATCAACGACTGGTAAATTCCTTATGTCAATCGTGTTTGGAGCAAAGACGTGTGTTTGGCTCTTTGGACAGCAGGAAAGAGATAAGTCTCCAGTGTGACTGGAGGAGATACTTGATGTTTGATGGAGAATATGATTTCCTAGGTTTTGCCATCTGTCAAAGACTTTCAAATATTTGTAATGACTCTTAAGGAGTTTTCCAACAGGCATGAGAAACAAAAACACAAAACGTACGCATTGGTGGTATAGTGGTGAGCATAGCTGCCTTCCAAGCAGTTGACCTGGGTTCGATTCCCAGCCAATGCATGCTCTTCAGCTCAAGTTGTGTTTTGAACAGCCATCTGGGGATCCTGGTAAATTCTTTATGTCAATCGTGTTTGGAGCAAAGGCGTTTGTTTGGCTCTTTGGGCAGCAGAAAAGAGATAAGTCTCCAGTGTTACTGCAGGAGATACTTCAAATTTGATGGAGATCTTGGCATGTCAGGCCAGTAAGTTCTTGCGTTTTTCCCAGGGTCAGCTCGAAACAAAGAGAATACGATTTCCTCTGTATTGCCATCTATCAACGACTGGTAAATTACTTATGTCAATCGTGTTTGGAGCAAAGACGTGTGCTTGGCTCTTTGGACAGCAGGAAAGAGATAAGTCTCCAGTGTGACTGGAGGAGATACTTCAAATTTGATGGAGATCTTGGCATGTCAGGCCAGTAAGTTCTTGCGTTTTTCCCAGGGTCAGCTCGAAACAAAGAGAATACGATTTCCTAGGTTTTGCCATCTATCAACGACTGGTAAATTACTTATGTCAATCGTGTTTGGAGCAAAGACGTGTGTTTGGCTCTTTGGACAGCAGAAAAGAGATAAGTCTCCAGTGTTACTGCAGGAGATACTTGATATTTGATGGAGATCTTGGCATGTCAGGCCAGTAAGTTCTTGCGTTTTTCCCAGAGTCAGGTCGAAACAAAGAGAATACGATTTCCTCTGTATTGCCATCTATCAACGACTGGTAAATTACTTATGTCAATCGTGTTTGGAGCAAAGACGTGTGTTTGGCTCTTTGGACAGCAGGAAAGAGATAAGTCTCCAGTGTGACTGGAGGAGATACTTCAAATTTGATGGAGATCTTGGCATGTCAGGCCAGTAAGTTCTTGCGTTTTTCCCAGGGTCAGGTCGAAACAAAGAGAATACGATTTCCTAGGTTTTGCCATCTATCAACGACTGGTAAATTACTTATGTCAATCGTGTTTGGAGCAAAGACGTGTGTTTGGCTCTTTGGACAGCAGGAAAGAGATAAGTCTCCAGTGTGACTGGAGGAGATACTTGATGTTTGATGGAGATCTTGGCATGTCAGGCCAGTAAGTTCTTGCGTTTTTCCCAGAGTCAGGTCGAAACAAAGAGAATACGATTTCCTCTGTATTGCCATCTATCAACGACTGGTAAATTCCTTATGTCAATCGTGTTTGGAGCAAAGACGTGTGTTTGGCTCTTTGGACAGCAGGAAAGAGATAAGTCTCCAGTGTGACTGGAGGAGATACTTGATGTTTGATGGAGAATATGATTTCCTAGGTTTTGCCATCTGTCAAAGACTTTCAAATATTTGTAATGACTCTTAAGGAGTTTTCCAACAGGCATGAGAAACAAAAAAACAAAACGTACGCATTGGTGGTATAGTGGTGAGCATAGCTGCCTTCCAAGCAGTTGACCTGGGTTCGATTCCCAGCCAATGCATGCTCTTCAGCTCAAGTTGTGTTTTGAACAGCCATCTGGGGATCCTGGTAAATTCTTTATGTCAATCGTGTTTGGAGCAAAGGCGTTTGTTTGGTTCTTTGGGCAGCAGGAAAGAGATAAGTCTCCAGTGTTACTGCAGGAGATACTTGATATTTGATGGAGATCTTGGCATGTCAGGCCAGTAAGTTCTTGCGTTTTTCCCAGAGTCAGGTCGAAACAAAGAGAATACGATTTCCTCTGTATTGCCATCTATCAACGACTGGTAAATTACTTATGTCAATCGTGTTTGGAGCAAAGACGTGTGTTTGGCTCTTTGGACAGCAGGAAAGAGATAAGTATTCAGTGTGACTGGAGGAGATACTTGATATTTGATGGAGATCTTGGCATGTCAGGCCAGTAAGTTCTTGCGTTTTTCCCAGAGTCAGGTCGAAACAAAGAGAATACGATTTCCTCTGTATTGCCATCTATCAACGACTGGTAAATTACTTATGTCAATCGTGTTTGGAGCAAAGGCGTTTGTTTGGCTCTTTGGGCAGCAGAAAAGAGATAAGTCTCCAGTGTTACTGCAGGAGATACTTGATTTTTGATGGAGATCTTGGCATGTCAGGCCAGTAAGTTCTTGCGTTTTTCCCAGAGTCAGGTCGAAACATAGAGAATACGATTTCCTCTGTATTGCCATCTATCAACGACTGGTAAATTCCTTATGTCAATCGTGTTTGGAGCAAAGACGTGTGTTTGGCTCTTTGGACAGCAGGAAAGAGATAAGTCTCCAGTGTGACTGGAGGAGATACTTAATGTTTGATGGAGAATATGATTTCCTAGGTTTTGCCATCTGTCAAAGACTTTCAAATATTTGTAATGACTCTTAAGGAGTTTTCCAACAGGCATGAGAAACAAAAAAACAAAACGTACGCATGGGTGGTATAGTGGTGAGCATAGCTGCCTTTCAAGTAGTTGACCTGGGTTCGATTCCCAGCCAATGCATGCTCTTCAGCTCAAGTTGTGTTTTGAACAGCCATCTGGGGATCCTGGTAAATTCCTTATGTCAATCGTGTTTGGAGCAAAGGCGTTTGTTTGGTTCTTTGGGCAGCAGAAAAGAGATAAGTCTCCAGTGTTACTGCAGGAGATACTTGATATTTGATGGAGATCTTGGCATGTCAGGCCAGTAAGTTCTTGCGTTTTTCCCAGAGTCAGGTCGAAACAAAGAGAATACGATTTCCTCTGTATTGCCATCTATCAACGACTGGTAAATTACTTATGTCAATCGTGTTTGGAGCAAAGACGTGTGTTTGGCTCTTTTGACAGCAGGAAAGAGATAAGTCTCCAGTGTGACTGGAGGAGATACTTCAAATTTGATGGAGATCTTGGCATGTCAGGCCAGTAAGTTCTTGCGTTTTTCCCAGGGTCAGGTCGAAACAAAGAGAATACGATTTCCTAGGTTTTGCCATCTATCAACGACTGGTAAATTACTTATGTCAATCGTGTTTGGAGCAAAGACGTGTGTTCGGCTCTTTGGACAGCAGGAAAGAGATAAGTCTCCAGTGTGACTGGAGGAGATACTTGATGTTTGATGGAGATCTTGGCATGTCAGGCCAGTAAGTTCTTGCGTTTTTCCCAGAGTCAGGTCGAAACAAAGAGAATACGATTTCCTCTGTATTGCCATCTATCAACGACTGGTAAATTACTTATGTCAATCGTGTTTGGAGCAAAGACGTGTGTTTGGCTCTTTGGACAGCAGGAAAGAGATAAGTCTCCAGTGTGACTGGAGGAGATACTTGATGTTTGATGGAGATCTTGGCATGTCAGGCCAGTAAGTTCTTGCGTTTTTCCCAGGGTCAGCTCGAAACAAAGAGAATACGATTTCCTAGGTTTTGCCATCTATCAACGACTGGTAAATTACTTATGTCAATCGTGTTTGGAGCAAAGACGTGTGTTTGGCTCTTTGGACAGCAGGAAAGAGATAAGTCTCCAGTGTGACTGGAGGAGATACTTCAAATTTGATGGAGATCTTGGCATGTCAGGCCAGTAAGTTCTTGCGTTTTTCCCAGAGTCAGGTCGAAACAAAGAGAATACGATTTCCTCTGTATTGCCATCTATCAACGACTGGTAAATTACTTATGTCAATCGTGTTTGGAGCAAAGACGTGTGTTTGGCTCTTTGGACAGCAGGAAAGAGATAAGTCTCCAGTGTTACTGCAGGAGATACTTGATATTTGATGGAGATCTTGGCATGTCAGGCCAATAAGTTCTTGCGTTTTTCCCAGAGTCCTCTGTATTGCCATCTATCAACGACTGGTAAATTCCTTATGTCAATCGTGTTTGGAGCAAAGACGTGTGTTTGGCTCTTTGGACAGCAGGAAAGAGATAAGTCTCCAGTGTTACTGCAGGAGATACTTGATATTTGATGGAGATCTTGGCATGTCAGGCCAATAAGTTCTTGCGTTTTTCCCAGAGTCCTCTGTATTGCCATCTATCAATGACTGGTAAATTCCTTATGTCAATCGTGTTTGGAGCAAAGACGTGTGTTTGGCTCTTTGGACAGCAGGAAAGAGATAAGTCTCCAGTGTGACTGGAGGAGATACTTCAAATTTGATGGAGATCTTGGCATGTCAGGCCAGTAAGTTCTTGCGTTTTTCCCAGGGTCAGCTCGAAACAAAGAGAATACGATTTCCTAGGTTTTGCCATCTATCAACGACTGGTAAATTACTTATGTCAATCGTGTTTGGAGCAAAGACGTGTGTTTGGCTCTTTGGACAGCAGGAAAGAGATAAGTCTCCAGTGTGACTGGAGGAGATACTTCAAATTTGATGGAGATCTTGGCATGTCAGGCCAGTAAGTTCTTGCGTTTTTCCCAGGGTCAGGTCGAAACAAAGAAAATACGATTTCCTAGGTTTTGCCATCTATCAACGACTGGTAAATTACTTATGTCAATCGTGTTTGGAGCAAAGACGTGTGTTTGGCTCTTTGGACAGCAGGAAAGAGATAAGTCTCCAGTGTGACTGGAGGAGATACTTGATGTTTGATGGAGATCTTGGCATGTCAGGCCAGTAAGTTCTTGCGTTTTTCACAGGGTCAGCTCGAAACAAAGAGAATACGATTTCCTAGGTTTTGCCATCTATCAACGACTGGTAAATTACTTATGTCAATCGTGTTTGGAGCAAAGACGTGTGTTTGGCTCTTTGGACAGCAGGAAAGAGATAAGTCTCCAGTGTGACTGGAGGAGATACTTGATTTTTGAAGAAGATCTTGTCATGTCAGGCCAGTAAGTTCTTGCGTTTTTCCCAGAGTCAGGTCGAAACAAAGAGAATACGATTTCCTCTGTATTGCCATCTATCAACGACTGGTAAATTCCTTATGTCAATCGTGTTTGGAGCAAAGACGTGTGTTTGGCTCTTTGGACAGCAGGAAAGAGATAAGTCTCCAGTGTGACTGGAGGAGATACTTGATGTTTGATGGAGAATATGATTTCCTAGGTTTTGCCATCTGTCAAAGACTTTCAAATATTTGTAATGACTCTTAAGGAGTTTTCCAACAGGCATGAGAAACAAAAAAACAAAACGTACGCATTGGTGGTATAGTGGTGAGCATAGCTGCATTCCAAGCAGTTGACCTAGGTTTGATTCCCAGCCAATGCATGCTCTTCAGCTCAAGTTGTGTTTTGAACAGCCATCTGGGGATCCTGGTAAATTCCTTATGTCAATCGTGTTTGGAGCAAAGGCGTTTGTTTGGCTCTTTGGGCAGCAGAAAAGAGATAAGTCTCCAGTGTGACTGGAGGAGATACTTGATGTTTGATGGAGATCTTGGCATGTCAGGCCAGTAAGTTCTTGCGTTTTTCCCAGAGTCAGGTCGAAACAAAGAGAATACGATTTCCTCTGTATTGCCATCTATCAACGACTGGTAAATTACTTATGTCAATCGTGTTTGGAGCAAAGACGTGTGTTTGGCTCTTTGGACAGCAGGAAAGAGATAAGTCTCCAGTGTGACTGGAGGAGATACTTCAAATTTGATGGAGATCTTGGCATGTCAGGCCAGTAAGTTCTTGCGTTTTTCCCAGGGTCAGCTCGAAACAAAGAGAATACGATTTCCTAGGTTTTGCCATCTATCAACGACTGGTAAATTACTTATGTCAATCGTGTTTGGAGCAAAGACGTGTGTTTGGCTCTTTGGACAGCAGGAAAGAGATAAGTCTCCAGTGTGACTGGAGGAGATACTTGATATTTGATGGAGATCTTGGCATGTCAGGCCAGTAAGTTCTTGCGTTTTTCCCAGGGTCAGGTCGAAACAAAGAGAATATGATTTCCTCTATATTGCCATCTGTCAACGACTGGTAAATTACTTATATCAATCGTGTTTGGAGCAAAGACGTTTGTTTGGCTCTTTGGACAGCAGGAAAGAGATTAGTCTCCAGTGTGACTGGAAGAGATACTTGATATTTGATGGAGATCTTGGCATGTCAGGTCAGTAAGTTTTTGCGTTTTTCTCACGGTCAGGTCGAAACAAAGAGAATACGATTTCCTCTGTATTGCAATCTTTCAAAGACTTTCAAATATTTTTAATGACTCTTAAGGAGTTTTCCAACAGGCATGAGAAAAAAAAAATCGTACGCATTGGTGGTATAGTGGTGAGCATAGCTGCCTTCCAAGCAGTTGACCTGGGCTCGATTCCCAGCCAATGCATGCTCTTTAACTCAAGTTGTTGTTTGAACAGCCATCTGGGGATCTTGGTAAATTACTTATATCAATCGTGTTTGGAGCAAAGACGTTTGTTTGGCTCTTTGGACAGCAGGAAAGAGATTAGTCTCCAGTGTGACTGGAGGAGATACTTGATTTTTGATGGAGATCTTGGCATATCAGGTCAGTAAGTTCTTGCGTTTTTCTCAGGGTCAGGTCGAAACAAAGAGAATACGATATCCTCTATATTGCCATCTGTCAACGACTGGTAAATTCCTTATGTCAATCTTGTTTGGAGCAAAGACGTTTGTTTGGCTCTTTGGACAGCAGGAAAGAGATTAGTCTCCAGTGTGAATGGAGGAGATACTTTATATTTGATGGAGATCTTGGCATGTCAGGCCTGTAAGTTCTTACGTTTTTCCCAGGGTCAGGTCGAAACAAAGAGAATACGATTTCCTCTGTATTGCCATCTGTCAATGACTGGTAAATTACCTATGTCAATCGTGTTTGGAGCAAAGACGTTTGTTTGGCTCTTTGGACAGCGGAAAAGAGATAAGTCTCCAGTGTGACTGGAGGAGATACTTGATTTTTGATGGAGATCTTGGCATGTCAGGTAAGTGAATTTTTGCGTTTTTCCCAGAGTCAGGTCGAAACAAAGAGAATACGATTTCCTCTGTATTGCCATCTGTCAACGACTGGTAAATTTCTTATATCAATTGTGTTTGGAGCAAAGACGTTTGTTTGGCTCTTTGGACAGCAGGAAAGAGATAAGTCTCCAGTGTGACTGGAGGAGATACTTGATATTTGATGGAGATCTTGGCATGTCAGGCCAGTAAGTTCTTGCGTTTTTCCCAGGGTCAGGTCGAAACAAAGAGAATATGATTTCCTCTATATTGCCATCTGTCAACGACTGGTAAATTACTTATATCAATCGTGTTTGGAGCAAAGATGTTTTTTGGCTCATTGGACAGCAGAAAAGAGATAAGTCTCCAGTGTGATTGGAGGAGATACTTGATTTTTGATGGAGATCTTGGCATGTCAGGCCAGTAAGTTCTTGCGTTTTTCCCAGGGTCAGGTCGAAACAAAGAGAATACGATTTCCTCTGTATTGCAATCTTTCAAAGACTTTCAAATATTTTTAATGACTCTTAAGGAGTTTTCCAACAGCCATGAGAAAAAAAAACCAAATCGTACGCATTGGTGGTATAGTGTTGAGCATAGCTGCCTTCCAAGCAATTGACCTGGGTTCGATTCCCAGCCAATGCATGCTCTTTAGCTCAAGTTGTTGTTTGAACAGCCATCTGGGGATCCTGGTAAATTACTTATATCAATCGTGTTTGGAGCAAAGACGTGTGTTTGGTTCTTTGGACAGCAGGAAAGAGATTAGTCTCCAGTGT
The DNA here is from genome assembly GCA_037043235.1 of Rhodeus uyekii. Lineage (NCBI taxonomy): Eukaryota > Metazoa > Chordata > Actinopteri > Cypriniformes > Acheilognathidae > Rhodeus > Rhodeus uyekii. The sequence continues at coordinate 121,624 of JAWRVZ010000574.1, forward strand.
GACTGGAGGAGATACTTGATATTTGATGGAGATCTTGGCATGTCAGGCCAGTAAGTTCTTGCGTTTTTCCCAGGGTCAGGTCGAAACAAAGAGAATATGATTTCCTCTATATTGCCATCTGTCAACGACTGGTAAATTACTTATATCAATCGTGTTTGGAGCAAAGACGTTTGTTTGGCTCTTTGGACAGCAGGAAAGAGATAAGTCTCCAGTGTGACTGGAGGAGATACTTGATATTTGATGGAGATCTTGGCATGTCAGGCCAGTAAGTTCTTGCGTTTTTCCCAGGGTCAGGTCGAAACAAAGAGAATACGATTTCCTCTGTATTGCAATCTTTCAAAGACTTTCAAATATTTTTAATGACTCTTAAGGAGTTTTCCAACAGCCATGAGAAAAAAAAAAACAAATCGTACTCATTGGTGGTATAGTGTTGAGCATAGCTGCCTTCCAAGCAATTGACCTGGGTTCGATTCCCAGCCAATGCATGCTCTTTAGCTCAAGTTGTTGTTTGAACAGCCATCTGGGGATCCTGGTAAATTACTTATATCAATCGTGTTTGGAGCAAAGACGTTTGTTTGGCTCTTTGGACAGCAGGAAAGAGATTAGTCTCCAGTGTGACTGGAGGAGATACTTGATTTTTGATGGAGATCTTGGCATGTCAGGCCAGTAAGTTCTTGCGTTTTTCCCAGGGTCAGGTCGAAACAAAGAGAATACGATTTCCTCTGTATTGCCATCTGTCAACGACTGGTAAATTACTTATGTCAATCGTATTTGGCGCAAAGATGTTTGTTTGGCTCTTTGGATAGCAGAAAAGAGATAAGTCTCCATTGTGACTGGAGGAGATACTTTATATTTGATGGAGATCTTGGCATGTCAGGCCAGTAAGTTCTTGCGTTTTTCCCAGGGTCAGGTCGAAACAAAGAGAATACGATTTCCTCTGTATTGCCATCTGTCAACGACTGGTAAATTTCTTATATCAATTGTGTTTGGAGCAAAGACGTTTGTTTGGCTCTTTGGACAGCAGAAAAGAGATAAGTCTCCAGTGTGAATGGAGGAGATACTTTATATTTGATGGAGATCTTGGCATGTCAGGCCAGTAAGTTCTTGCGTTTTTCCCAGGGTCAGATCGAAACAAAGAGAATACGATTTCCTCTGTATTGCCATCTGTCAACGACTGGTAAATTTCTTATATCAATTGTGTTTGGAGCAAAGACGTTTGTTTGGCTCTTTGGACAGCAGGAAAGAGATAAGTCTCCAGTGTGACTGGAGGAGATACTTGATATTTGATGGAGATCTTGGCATGTCAGGCCAGTAAGTTCTTGCGTTTTTCCCAGGGTCAGGTCGAAACAAAGAGAATACGATTTACTCTGTATTGCCATCTGTCAACGACTGGTAAATTACTTATGTCAATCGTATTTGGCGCAAAGACGTTTGTTTGGCTCTTTGGACAGCAGGAAATAGATAAGTCTCCAGTGTGACTGGAAGAGATACTTGATATTTGATGGAGATCTTGGCATGTCAGGTCAGTAAGTTTTTGCGTTTTTCTCACGGTCAGGTCGAAACAAAGAGAATACGATTTCCTCTGTATTGCAATCTTTCAAAGACTTTCAAATATTTTTAATGACTCTTAAGGAGTTTTCCAACAGGCATGAGAAAAAAAAAATCGTACGCATTGGTGGTATAGTGGTGAGCATAGCTGCCTTCCAAGCAGTTGACCTGGGTTCGATTCCCAGCCAATGCATGCTCTTTAACTCAAGTTGTTGTTTGAACAGCCATCTGGGGATCTTGGTAAATTACTTATATCAATCGTGTTTGGAGCAAAGATGTTTGTTTGGCTCTTTGGACAGCAGGAAAGAGATTAGTCTCCAGTGTGACTGGAGGAGATACTTGATTTTTGATGGAGATCTTGGCATATCAGGTCAGTAAGTTCTTGCGTTTTTCTCAGGGTCAGGTCGAAACAAAGAGAATAGGATTTCCTCTGTATTGCCATCTGTCAACGACTGGTAAATTCCTTATGTCAATCTTGTTTGGAGCAAAGACGTTTGTTTGGCTCTTTGGACAGCAGGAAAGAGATTAGTCTCCAGTGTGACTGGAGGAGATACTTTATATTTGATGGAGATCTTGGCATGTCAGGCCTGTAAGTTCTTACGTTTTTCCCAGGGTCAGGTCGAAACAAAGAGAATACGATTTCCTCTGTATTGCCATCTGTCAACGACTGGTAAATTACCTATGTCAATCGTGTTTGGAGCAAAGACGTTTGTTTGGCTCTTTGGACAGCGGAAAAGAGACAGCAGGAAAGAGATTAGTCTCCAGTGTGACTGGAGGAGATACTTTATATTTGATGGAGATCTTGGCATGTCAGGCCTGTAAGTTCTTACGTTTTTCCCAGGGTCAGGTCGAAACAAAGAGAATACGATTTCCTCTGTATTGCCATCTGTCAACGACTGGTAAATTTCTTATATCAATCGTGTTTGGAGCAAAGACGTTTGTTTGGCTCTTTGGACAGCGGAAAAGAGACAGCAGGAAAGAGATTAGTCTCCAGTGTGACTGGAGGAGATACTTGATATTTGATGAAGATCTTGGCATGTCAGGCCAGTAAGTTCTTGCGTTTTTCCCAGGGTCAGGTCGAAACAAAGAGAATACGATTTCCTCTGTATTGCAATCTTTCAAAGACTTTCAAATATTTTTAATGACTCTTAAGGAGTTTTCCAACAGCCATGAGAAAAAAAAAACAAATCGTACGCATTGGTGGTATAGTGTTGAGCATAGCTGCCTTCCAAGCAATTGACCTGGGTTTGATTCCCAGCCAATGCATGCTCTTTAGCTCAAGTTGTTGTTTGAACAGCCATCTGGGGATCCTGGTAAATTACTTATATCAATCGTGTTTGGAGCAAAGACGTTTGTTTGGCTCTTTGGACAGCAGGAAAGAGATAAGTCTCCAGTGTGACTGGAGGAGATACTTGATTTTTGATGGAGATCTTGGCATGTCAGGCCAGTAAGTTCTTGCGTTTTTCCCAGGGTCAGGTCGAAACAAAGAGAATACGATTTCCTCTGTATTGCCATCTGTCAACGACTGGTAAATTACTTATGTCAATCGTATTTGGCGCAAAGATGTTTGTTTGGCTCTTTGGATAGCAGAAAAGAGATAAGTCTCCAGTGTGACTGGAGGAGATACTTTATATTTGATGGAGATCTTGGCATGTCAGGCCTGTAAGTTCTTACGTTTTTCCCAGGGTCAGGTCGAAACAAAGAGAATACGATTTCCTCTGTTTTGCCATCTGTCAACGACTAGTAAATTACCTATGTCAATCGTGTTTGGAGCAAAGACGTTTGTTTGGCACTTTGGACAGCGGAAAAGAGACAGCAGGAAAGAGATTAGTCTCCAGTGTGACTGGAGGAGATACTTTATATTTGATGGAGATCTTGGCATGTCAGGCCTGTAAGTTCTTACGTTTTTCCCAGGGTCAGGTCGAAACAAAGAGAATACGATTTCCTCTGTATTGCCATCTGTCAACGACTGGTAAATTACCTATGTCAATCGTGTTTGGAGCAAAAACGTTTGTTTGGCTCTTTGGACAGCGGAAAAGAGATAAGTCTCCAGTGTGACTGGAGGAGATACTTGATTTTTGATGGCGATCTTGGCATGTCAGGTCAGTGAGTTTTTGCGTTTTTCCCAGAGTCAGGTCGAAACAAAGAGAATACGATTTCCTCTGTATTGCAATCTTTCAAAGACTTTCAAATATTTTTAATGACTCTTAAGGAGTTTTCCAACAGCCATGAGAAAAAAAAAACAAATCGTACGCATTGGTGGTATAGTGTTGAGCATAGCTGCCTTCCAAGCAATTGACCTGGGTTCGATTCCCAGCCAATGCATGCTCTTTAGCTCAAGTTGTTGTTTGAACAGTGTGATGGAAATTCTACCATTTCATATGTTTTTATTTCATGATTATATGATACTCTTTATATCCTAAGATATTAGTGAGTAGCAGCTGACCTTGTTGTTTAGTGGGAAGACTTGAAAGTATTTGGGCAATTGTGTTCAAGGTATGGGAAGACTTGAAAGTATTTGGGCAATTGTGTTCAAGGTATGGGAAGACTTGAAAGTATTTGTGGAAGGCTAACTTTCCTACCGAGGGAGGGAGAGTCTGTGCTGACCTTCAAGGTCAGGGAAGATATAAATGTTGAAGCTGCCTGTCCTTCTGTGTCACACTCTGCAGGGCAGCTTCGGATGTCTGTATGACTGTGGCCTTTTCTTGCAAGAGAATAAACCTTTTTAAATTACAATTGGGATATTTGTCTCTTATTCAGACCTAGTAAAGATTTTTGCCACCACAATTTGGCGCTGCGAGCAGGGTTCCTTGGTTGTGTCTTCTGGACCCAGAGCGGACGGTGACTGGCCATCCTGGATCAAACAGGTTCAGCCCTACCTCGCAAAGGTTGAGAGAGAGGGGCCGACCGCAGGGGTCTAGGGGACACACCACTGGAACCAGAAAAGAACAGAAGTGGCATGGAGTTTGGTCTGGTAAGAGACAAATCAGTTTATTTAATAAATTTGTGAATTTTGAAAAGGATAGAATACCGGTAGGGAAAGATCTGTGATTTTTGTTCTCTGTGGCAAGAGCTGCTGAGGCAGTAAAATTCGGGAAAAAGGCTGAACGGCCAAGATCTCGTCCTGTCCAATACAGGGGAAAATTGGTTTCTGCTGAGGCAGAGGTAAAATTCGAGAAAGAGTCTCGTCCTGTCCAATACAGGGTAAAATTGGTCTCTCTGGAGACGTCCGGAGTTATATAGACGCGTCGAAATTTGCCAAGAGAGAGAACAGAAATCATAGGGAAATCCCAAAGTAAAATTGATAAATATGATACAGCTGTGTTTCTTCAAATGAGTGAATGGGACAAAATGTATGAGAAGTGATTAAGTACCATGACTTTCCTGAATATGAACTTTAAGCATGAGGCTAAAAGTGGTGAAATATTCTGTTGAGAACAGGAGTGAAAACAGAAGGAAAGTTATGGGAAATATTTGTGCGTTGACTGTGAACCGGCGATAGAATGCTGGAAAGAGAGAGCAGAACGCAGGGAAGGAAAACAATGCAGAAAGAATTACCAGGGGAAAAGGGGGAAAGAAAAAGAGGTTGAGGTAGAAAATAAGGGCGAAGAAAGACCTAAATGCACCAACACCTACTAACCCTTTTGGGGGGGTTAACCCTGTTTATCGTTTTAATCCTTTTTTTCTGTTTATTCTGTTTCATTATCACCATCACTTCCCTGTGGCTGAGCTGCATGCGCTGAAACTGAACCCAGACCTCGACTGCTCTCCACCAAGACAACCAGCACCAGCCCAAGGAGGAGAACAGAACACAAGGTTCCTTCCGTGGAGCGTCCCAACAGCAGCAGCTGAGCGAGAGGGAGCAGCGGGAGAAATCTCAAGTGATGCATCCTACGAGCCTGAGTCAAGTTTGAACTGAACCTGAGAACCCGATGAGTGGCCAGAGCTACAACAACCAGCACATGAATCAAACAATGGGCAGACAGAGAGGCAGAAGAGAAGAGGAGAAAAAATTGTCTGTGCCGCTGATTGTTTTCTGCTATCTGTGAAACTCTGCAACTGACTGGCACAAAGTGAGTGGTGCTCAAACACTGCGAACAGGAGGAAAAATCACCGGACTGGGTAAATGAAGTGAACACAGAGTATCGACAGAGGTAAAGAACCAGGCTTGAACCAGGCCTTTATGAGACTAAAGATCACACTAACAGTGAAACCACAGTACATCGACTGGCAGAATGGACGAATTGAGACTGTCCTAAACTGTGTGCGGCATGCGCAAGAACAACAGATAAAGAAAAGACAAAGAACTGCAACTTGCTTTCATTCAAACAAGATCACAAGGGGCAGAGACATCAGCCAACAGATACAACAGCAGGAAGAGACAGAAGAAGAGGAGATGGCAGTTCTGGCTGTAAAAGTGTACCAACTGTAAATTGTGCAAAGAAGATGGACATTGGGCAGGTGACTGTCCGAACACCACACAGGTGAACTGAGAGAAAGAAGACGGAGAGCAGGGAGGAGGAGGTCTGGAGCGCAGCCAGCTACTACAGATAAGGGAAGTGCACATTTTTAATACCACACACACACATACACTGATAGTGCTCTCTGCAATGAAGAATCTGCTTGCAATGTTTATTTCAAGTCTGATGCCAAATGGCAAATATAGAGTTTTTTGTTTTTGTTTACCAAGATGCGCTCTTTTGATGGAGAGAACACAAGTAAATAATGGTAGATTATTGTGGACAGAGAAGTGTTATACGACCATGTGACTTGCAGTGTTTACCGGGAATGTCTGATTAAACTAACCTGTCCGTTTCTGATATAGGACATTATAGATATGCTGAAAGGTTCAATGTACCTCTAAATTGTGCGACAGAAACAGGGCGCACGTTAAAGAGACTTAATGTCTGAGACTTTGAATGGGACTTCATCAATTTGTTAAAGAGGACAAGGTTTAATAATGCTAATATAAGGACTTCTGCTGAATTACACTGCACATCACATGTCGTGGTCGACAGCCAACATTTATGAAGATGAATGGTTGGTAGAACCAAATAGTGAGACTTTTAATTTTAACTATATGTTATAGAGAATGTTTGGATTTGTGCTCTCTGTAAGCTTGAGAGAGCAGAAATCACCTTTTTATGTGATGACCGGATCAGTTCCACATGTATATTTGGCTAAAACCCAAAGTAACCGTGGTCTGAGTTAGGGCCTTTTATGGGGAAAAAATAACAATAATAATTAGTGAATTTGGATATTGGACAGAAGTGAGTCAGGGCATAGAGTTCATCAAGAGCTTGAATGAATGTTAAATTGTTGTGACGAAAAAGTCCAGACTGTTAATAATGATTGTTCACATTGAAGATAGTGCTGAAGAGACATTGCTGACATTAGAGCAGAGGAGATTGATCCAGCTCTGAACATAGTACCTTCAAAATTATGGGAAAAACATTAATATGATGTGGGTTTCATTGTGGGGAACCAGTTTAAATGTTTTAAAAGTCTTGCCATGTCAATAGCAGTTTCTATTGGGGAAAAAAAAAAAAAGAATCAGTGATTGGCATCACGCCAGTGTATTAATCATTGTTAAAAGAGGGAATTATTGTCATGCAGCAACTCTCCAAATGCGTACACCTATTTTTCCTGTAAAGAAAATAATAGATAAGGGACAACCTACAAAGTGGCGATTTGTCCAAGATTTACAGGCTGTTGATGCTGCGATCAGATCCAGAGCAACAAATGTGCCAAACACTCAAACTACCATTCTGTCTCAAATTCCACAGAATGAGTTGAGGTTTTTAAGTAGACTGCACACTTAGTCTTGAACCTCTGACTCTGACCCCAGCCACAGCTCTTTACTGTATGTTGATAATCTTTTAATTTGTGCATGTGATGAACTAACATGTGTGGCTGACAGTGTTGCCCTCCTGAAACATTTAGTGAAAGAGGGTCACAAGGTCAGTCAGTGTAAGATGAAGTTTGTGTAACAGGAAGTTACCTTTTTATGCCATGTTATAACGCCAAACAGTAAATCTCTGTCTGACAAAGAGCGCAAGCTATCATAGAAGTAAAAAAAAGACACACGATTTAAATTCTGGGGATGTGTTAATATTGGAAAAAACTGTTATTCCAAATTATGCTATTGTAAGAGCATTGACAGTAAAAAATAATATTAATAAAAACGGGTTAATATTATGAGACAAATTAACATGGTCTGTTGAGAAAAGCATTTGTCTTTGAGGAAGAGACTGTTTCAGTGGAATGGCACTCAACACAACCTAACAATGAACCAAAACAACCTAACTAACTGTTCTAAAAACAAATGATGATTCATGTATGAGTGTGTGTGAGTGACTGCACGTGATGTTTTGTATGTCCCAATAGTGTCATTAACCTCTGGAATGAGTTTTATCATTACAGATGGTTAAAGTGTTACTCACAGAAGCCGATAATTCTGATTGAATCTGATGAAAAGACGATATAGAACAGGGGTGGGCAAACTTTTTGTCTGGCGGGCCACATTGGTTTCTAAAATTTGACAAAGGGGCCGGGCCAGAATAGAAGGATAGTGTGTTTGTGTGAACTAATATAAATAAAATGTAAAAACCATTAAATGAAAAGATTTGGCCTTTAACATGCACCAAAACATCAGGGTTCATTGATAAATTGTTTTCCAAATGTATTAATTTAATAACACAGTAGATAAACTCCCATTCAGTTTCAGTAGGAACAGTGTTGTTGATCTCCTTTATTTGCAAGTGCATCAAAGTCTGGAGTTAGTTTTGTTGTGTCTATTCTCAGGAAAGATCCGAACTCCATCCCCTTCACATCATTTCTAAAACTTTACGAGATAACCGCGCGATGCAGCCCTGCCTGGCAGACAATTTAATTGGCGTTAGTGCATCAATTTTAATAAATTAATATTCATAACTGAACCCTGCCCAGCCAGACTAGCGCGAGCACGACGGTCATTATATCTTTAATTCAACTTTTAAGCAACAGAGGTTTTGATAGTAACCGGAGAAGTTCCCTTTCTATAGCGGTGTTCAATCCCCATGAGAGATGCAGATCAGCTGAAAACACGGGGAATCAAACACCAATCACAGTGAAGAGGCACACAGCTCAACCAATGGCGACGCCGCCAAGTGTGCTCGCTCCTGATAGGTGCAGATGAACCAATGAAACTAATCGCTGAAGACTACCAAGATTTGCATACCAGAAAGCCTTAGAAATAGGTGTTGGCTGGTTCACTCGGCTCTGTGACGGGATATAAGATGTTTATGACGCTGAATGTCTGTTCACACACATAGTTGACCCAAATAACGTCAGCATCTTCTGTACTGACTCTGAGCCGTTTTTTGGAGACTGTTTGCTAGCGTCGTTTTCTTTAAAAACCACTAGAGTTTCTTGGCATATCAGATATGCAGCCCTTAATCGGACGTCATCGAAACACATACTAACTGTCTACTTTTCTTCGGTCCGCTCATTTTTACCGAGGAGCTCAAAGTGCAAAACATCACACTCAAACAAAGCTCAATGTCTTTGGAGTGCGACATCTGTTGGGGAAACTCTGACATTACAGGGGAAAGTGAAATGAAGGAGGTTTAATTATAATAAAATTTAAATCAATAATATAACTTCTACAAGGTCGGCGGGCCGGATTAAAAAGCCCAACGGGCCGCATGTGGCCCGCGGGCCGTAGTTTGCCCACCCCTGATATAGAACATGAGACGAGACTGATTATCCAGCTCTGTCTGCTAGTGGTAAATATGACTAGTTATGTCATTTATGATGTTAATTTCAGTTATTCTCTGGATTAGTTTAAATAATTGTGTAAATTGAAATTGTGAAGCTGACGATTGCCGTCCATTATGGGGTTTAAAACCCTTGTCTAAATTCAACTGAGGGTCTAAATTTAAATAGTATCAACTATGTGTGATACAACTATACGAATGTTAAATGACGGCAGAGAAAGAGTGACACATTGGCTAAAGTCAACCTCCAAATTATCCAGAGAGCACCCTCACATCTATGAAAGGCCAGTGGGCGAACAAAGGAGAAAGTTTTATTTATTTTAATCCATTAAATGGATGCATGACATTAGATAAACCAGGCGACAGATTGAGAACTGTGGCATTAAGAGAATTTGTGAGTTGAGATTATGATTTGACGGTGTTTGTCTGGATGCCCTTGATCAAGTCTGTACACCACGACCTGACTTGACGGATGCACCACTAGATAACTGTGAAAATATTTTGTTTGAAGATGGCTCTGCCTCTAGAGACGAAACAGTAGGCCTCAATCGAGCAGGCTATGATGTCACGACTGAATTTGAAGCGATAGCTTCAGGGCCATTGACCTCGAACTACTCTGCCGACAGCAGAGCTTCTGACCTTAACCAAAGTGTGCAAATTAATGGCAGACAAATATGTGATGATTTAGATGGACTCTAGTTATTCTTTTAGGGTGATGAATGACTTTGGGGCTATATGGAAACATGGAGAACAGTTATTTTATTTTTATTTGATGGTTGATCCATTCTTCATGCTCCATTAGGGTAAAATTTGATAGTTTTAAATGCGCTGCGCACACTTAACGCAAAAGACTCTATTTCTACAGGAAATGACAGAGCGGATGCGGCAGCGAAAGCTGCGGCTGCAAAACCACCGGATGAGGAATTCACCATGTTGTCTGACACTAACTATGATTCTTCAAATTCTCTACAGGGCATGCAATCTTTTGCTACAGGTGGAGAGAGGAACGTTTGGAAGAAAGCAGACTGTAGTGTTCAGAACGGCGTGTGGATGAGTGTTGATGGCAAACCCTGTTTACCCAAACATTTTTTTTCAATCATTATGCTAAATTGACACATGGGTTAGACCATGTGTCAAAAGGAGGGATGGTGACGCAGTTGACAAATTTGTGGTTTACGAAGGGGTTTACAACATGTGCAGAAAACTTTTGTAAAAAAAAGATGTGTAATTTGTAGCACAAACAATGTGGCAAGAGGAATAAAAGTACCCATTGTATCGCAACCACCACCAGCAGGGCCTTTTGAGTATCTCATGATGGATTTCATAGAACTGAACTCTTGTGAGGGAAAGAAATATTGCTTGGTTATGGTGGATCTTTTTTCCAAGTGGATGGAAGCGTTCCCCACATCCAAACAGGATGCAGCAGCAGTAGCAAAAGCTCTGCTGACTGAGATTGTCCCACGATGGGGCATACCACGAAAAATCAGTTCTGACAATGGCACACACTTTGTTAATGCAATCAAACAGGTGGGAACCTTTTTGGGAATTGATTTGAGACAACACTGTGCCTACCACCCAGCTTCTGGGGGTGCTGTGGAAAGAGAAAATTTCACAATAAAAATCAAAATTGGCTAAGTGCTGTGAAGAAACAGGGCTCACATGGGTTAAAGCTCTTCCAATTGTCCTGATGTACATGAGAATGAGAAAGAGGGCCAGAACAAATCTGAGCCCATTTGAAATATTGTTTGGAAGACCACCCCATGTAGGACTCGAGGGGGGTAAACAGCGCCTGCCATCAACCGATATGTGTGAATATAACATGTTGAACTGTCGTAAAGAAATGTATTTTCTGCTGGCTAACATCTGTGTGCAGGTAAAAGCAGCTCAGGGAAAGACAGCTGAGACCCCGCTCTGAGACCTCAGACCAAGAGATCTCGTGGTGATAAAGGATCTGAGGAGAAAGAGCAGGAAGGCAAAGAGATGGCTGGGCCCGTTTCAAGTGCTACTGACGACGCACACGGCATTGAAGGTCGCAGAGAGAGCCACGCGGGTTAAAGCTAGCCATTGCAAGAGCCACCTGCAGAGGGAGAAGGGGAATCGAAGGAGTAGAAACCACAGATTTCAATAACCGTTTGTTTACATTTGACACATACTTCTGTTATCTGAACACGCAAGGACGTCTCAGAGGAACATTTAAAACAAGTGACTCAGAGAAACTCTGAGAATTGAGCAAGAAGACCGAGATGACGCCGCACTGAGACCTTGGCACCCGTTCAGGCACCCAGGGTTGTGCGGCCTGAGAGGCACTACATGCATTCTGACTGTGATTTCAGTAATGATCTGCATTATAATTCTATATGCAACAGGGCCCATCGATCAGACCAAAAAGACCAATGACACCGCTATGAGTAACATCTCTGCAACGAGAACACACCATCGCGGGAGGAGAGACACACTAGTCGTCCCAGTACAAAATTCGGTGGGAGGCGTTGTCACACTGGTGGAAGGATCTGAAGTAAGATTTGAGTGTAATCCATACGAGAAGAACTGCATGAACTGTATAAGTGCCAGTTACTGGGCCAGGTATGGTCAAGTGTATTTTTGCAGACACCCATGTGAATGGTCTGACGTGGTGGCCTACCACGAGCCAACGAGCTACAATGAGATGCTTAACAAGTATCAAATACAAGATGATGAGACCAGTGAGGATTATACTGACATGAATTAATCGAATTATGGTGTATTTTCTACTCTGAATATATGTATTGCTTGCTTATTTCAAAGGGGACTATCCCTGAAAAAACAGTCTTAGCAGAGAGTGATCATTTGTATGAAAATCAGAGATGAAGAGTATAAATGTGATTTATTAATATCTGAGTTTGCTTTCCACATATGCTATGTTTTTAACTTTTAAATTTCTTTTTGTATCTTTGAATAATAATGAAATGATTTTGTAGTTATCAATGAATGATAAAAAGGGGGGAATTGTGATGGAAATTCTACCATTTCATATGTTTTTATTTCATGATTATATGATACTCTTTATATCCTAAGATATTAGTGAGTAGCAGCTGACCTTGTTGTTTAGTGGGAAGACTTGAAAGTATTTGGGCAATTGTGTTCAAGGTATGGGAAGACTTGAAAGTATTTGGGCAATTGTGTTCAAGGTATGGGAAGACTTGAAAGTATTTGGGCAATTGTGTTCAAGGTATGGGAAGACTTGAAAGTATTTGGGCAATTGTGTTCAAGGTATGGGAAGACTTGAAAGTATTTGTGGAAGGCTAACTTTCCTACCGAGGGAGGGAGAGTCTGTGCTGACCTTCAAAGTCAGGGAAGATATAAATGTTGAAGCTGCCTGTCCTTCTGTGTCACACTCTGCAGGGCAGCTTCGGATGTCTGTATGACTGTGGCCTTTTCTTGCAAGAGAATAAACCTTTTTAAATTACAATTGGGATATTTGTCTCTTATTCAGACCTAGTAAAGATTTTTGCCACCACAAACAGCCATCTGGGGATCCTGGTAAATTACTGATATCAATCGTGTTTGGAGCAAAGATGTTTTTTGGCTCTTTGGACAGCAGGAAAGAGATTAGTCTCCAGTGTGACTGGAGGAGATACTTGATTTTTGATGGAGATCTTGGCATGTCAGGCCAGTAAGTTCTTGCGTTTTTCCCAGGGTCAGGTCGAAACAAAGAGAATACGATTTCCTCTGTATTGCCATCTGTCAACGACTGGTAAATTACTTATGTCAATCGTATTTGGCGCAAAGATGTTTGTTTGGCTCTTTGGATAGCAGGAAAGAGATTAGTCTCCAGTGTGACTGGAGGAGATACTTTATATTTGATGGAGATCTTGGCATGTCAGGCCTGTAAGTTCTTACGTTTTTCCCAGAGTCAGGTCGAAACAAAGAGAATACGATTTCCTCTGTATTGCCATCTGTCACCGACTGGTAAATTACCTATGTCAATCGTGTTTGGAGCAAAGACGTTTGTTTGGCTCTTTGGACAGCAGGAAAGAGATAAGTCTCCAGTGTGACTGGAGGAGATACTTGATATTTGATGGAGATCTTGGCATGTCAGGCCAGTAAGTTCTTGCGTTTTTCCCAGGGTCAGGTCGAAACAAAGAGAATACGATTTCCTCTGTATTGCAATCTTTCAAAGACTTTCAAATATTTTTAATGACTCTTAAGGAGTTTTCCAACAGGCATGAGAAAAAAAAATCGTACGCATTGGTGGTATAGTGGTGAGCATAGCTGCCTTTCAAGCAGTTGACCTGGGTTCGATTCCCAGCCAATGCATGCTCTTTAACTCAAGTTGTTGTTTGAACAGCCATCTGGGGATCTTGGTAAATTACTTATATCAATCGTGTTTGGAGCAAAGACGTTTGTTTGGCTCTTTGGACAGCAGGAAAGAGATTAGTCTCCAGTGTGACTGGAGGAGATACTTGATTTTTGATGGAGATCTTGGCATATCAGGTCAGTAAGTTCTTGCGTTTTTCTCAGGGTCAGGTCGAAACAAAGAGAATACGATTTCCTCTGTATTGCCATCTGTCAACGACTGGTAAATTCCTTATGTCAATCTTGTTTGGAGCAAAGACGTTTGTTTGGCTCTTTGGACAGCAGGAAAGAGATTAGTCTCCAGTGTGACTGGAGGAGATACTTTATATTTGATGGAGATCTTGGCATGTCAGGCCTGTAAGTTCTAACGTTTTTCCCAGAGTCAGGTCGAAACAAAGAGAATACGATTTCCTCTGTATTGCCATCTGTCAACGACTGGTAAATTACCTATGTCAATCGTGTTTGGAGCAAAGACGTTTGTTTGGCTCTTTGGACAGCAGAAAAGAGATAAGTCTCCAGTGTGACTGGAGGAGATACTTGATTTTTGATGGAGATCTTGGCATGTCAGGTCAGTGAGTTTTTGCGTTTTTCCCAGAGTCAGGTCGAAACAAAGAGAATACGATTTCCTCTGTATTGCCATCTGTCAACGACTGGTAAATTTCTTATATCAATCGTGTTTGGAGCAAAGATGTTTTTTGGCTCTTTGGACAGCAAAAAAGAGATAAGTCTCCAGTGTGACTGGAGGAGATACTTGATATTTGATGAAGATCTTGGCATTTCAGGCCAGTAAGTTCTTGCGTTTTTCCCAGGGTCGGGTCGAAACAAAGAGAATACGATTTCCTCTGTATTGCAATCTTTCAAAGACTTTCAAATATTTTTAATGACTCTTAAGGAGTTTTCCAACAGCCATGAGAAACAAAAAACAAATCGTACGCATTGGTGGTATAGTGTTGAGCATAGCTGCCTTCCAAGCAATTGACCTGGGTTCGATTCCCAGCCAATGCATGCTCTTTAGCTCAAGTTGTTGTTTGAACAGCCATCTGGGGATCCTGGTAAATTACTTATATCAATCGTGTTTGGAGCAAAGACGTTGGTTTGGCTCTTTGGACAGCAGGAAAGAGATTAGTCTCCAGTGTGACTGGAGGAGATACTTTATATTTGATGGAGATCTTGGCATGTCAGGCCAGTAAGTTCTTGCGTTTTTCCCAGGGTCAGATCGAAACAAAGAGAATACGATTTCCTCTGTATTGCCATCTGTAAACGACTGGTAAATTTCTTATATCAATTGTGTTTGGAGCAAAGACGTTTGTTTGGCTCTTTGGACAGCAGGAAAGAGATAAGTCTCCAGTGTGACTGGAGGAGATACTTGATATTTGATGGAGATCTTGGCATGTCAGGCCAGTAAGTTCTTGCGTTTTTCCCAGGGTCAGATCGAAACAAAGAGAATACGATTTACTCTGTATTGCCATCTGTCAACGACTGGTAAATTACTTATGTCTATCGTGTTTGGAGCAAAGATGTGTGTTTGGCTCTTTGGACAGCAGGAAAGAGATAAGTCTCCAGTATGACTGGAGGAGATACTTGATATTTGATGGAGATCTTGGCATGTCAGGCCAGTAAGTTCTTGCGTTTTTCCCAGGGTCAGGTCGAAACAAAGAGAATATGATTTCATAGGTTTTGCCATCTGTCAAAGACTTTCAAATATTTGTAATGACTCTTAAGGAGTTTTCCAACAGGTATGAGAAACAAAAAAACAAAATGTACGCATTGGTGGTATAGTGGTGAGCATAGCTGCCTTCCAAGCAGTTGACCTGGGTTCGATTCCAAGCCAATGCATGCTCTTCAGCTCAAGTTGTGTTTTGAACAGCCATCTGGGGATCCTGGTAAATTCCTTATGTCAATCGTGTTTGGAGCAAAGGCGTTTGTTTGGCTCTTTGGGCAGCAGAAAAGAGATAAGTCTCCAGTGTTACTGCAGGAGATACTTGATTTTTGATGGAGATCTTGGCATGTCAGGCCAGTAAGTTCTTGCGTTTTTCCCAGAGTCAGGTCGAAACAAAGAGAATACGATCTCCTCTGTATTGCCATCTATCAACGACTGGTAAATTACTTATGTCAATCATGTTTGGAGCAAAGACGTGTGTTTGGCTCTTTGGACAGCAGGAAAGAGATAAGTCTCCAGTGTGACTGGAGGAGATACTTGATGTTTGATGGAGATCTTGGCATGTCAGGCCAGTAAGTTCTTGCGTTTTTCCCAGAGTCAGGTCGAAACAAAGAGAATACGATCTCCTCTGTATTGCCATCTATCAACGACTGGTAAATTACTTATGTCAATCATGTTTGGAGCAAAGACGTGTGTTTGGCTCTTTGGACAGCAGGAAAGAGATAAGTCTCCAGTGTGACTGGAGGAGATACTTGATGTTTGATGGAGATCTTGGCATGTCAGGCCAGTAAGTTCTTGCGTTTTTCCCAGAGTCAGGTCGAAACAAAGAGAATACGATTTCCTCTGTATTGCCATCTATCAACGACTGGTAAATTACTTATGTCAATCGTGTTTGGAGCAAAGACGTGTGTTTGGCTCTTTGGACAGCAGGAAAGAGATAAGTCTCCAGTGTGACTGGAGGAGATACTTGATGTTTGATGGAGATCTTGGCATGTCAGGCCAGTAAGTTCTTGCGTTTTTCCCAGGGTCAGGTCGAAACAAAGAGAATACGATTTCCTAGGTTTTGCCATCTATCAACGACTGGTAAATTCCTTATGTCAATCGTGTTTGGAGCAAAGACGTGTGTTTGGCTCTTTGGACAGCAGGAAAGAGATAAGTCTCCAGTGTGACTGGAGGAGATACTTGATGTTTGATGGAGATCTTGGCATGTCAGGCCAGTAAGTTCTTGCGTTTTTCCCAGGGTCAGGTCGAAACAAAGAGAATACGATTTCCTAGGTTTTGCCATCTATCAACGACTGGTAAATTACTTATGTCAATCGTGTTTGGAGCAAAGACGTGTGTTTGGCTCTTTGGACAGCAGGAAAGAGATAAGTCTCCAGTGTGACTGGAAGAGATACTTGATATTTGATGGAGATCTTGGCATGTCAGGTCAGTAAGTTTTTGCGTTTTTTTCACGGTCAGGTCGAAACAAAGAGAATACGATTTCCTCTGTATTGCCATCTATCAACGACTGGTAAATTACTTATGTCAATCATGTTTGGAGCAAAGACGTGTGTTTGGCTCTTTGGACAGCAGGAAAGAGATAAGTCTCCAGTGTGACTGGAGGAGATACTTGATGTTTGATGGAGATCTTGGCATGTCAGGCCAGTAAGTTCTTGCGTTTTTCCCAGAGTCAGGTCGAAACAAAGAGAATACGATCTCCTCTGTATTGCCATCTATCAACGACTGGTAAATTACTTATGTCAATCATGTTTGGAGCAAAGACGTGTGTTTGGCTCTTTGGACAGCAGGAAAGAGATAAGTCTCCAGTGTGACTGGAGGAGATACTTGATGTTTGATGGAGATCTTGGCATGTCAGGCCAGTAAGTTCTTGCGTTTTTCCCAGAGTCAGGTCGAAACAAAGAGAATGCGATTTCCTCTGTATTGCCATCTATCAACGACTGGTAAATTACTTATGTCAATCGTGTTTGGAGCAAAGACGTGTGTTTGGCTCTTTGGACAGCAGGAAAGAGATAAGTCTCCAGTGTGACTGGAGGAGATACTTGATGTTTGATGGAGATCTTGGCATGTCAGGCCAGTAAGTTCTTGCGTTTTTCCCAGGGTCAGGTCGAAACAAAGAGAATACGATTTCCTAGGTTTTGCCATCTATCAACGACTGGTAAATTCCTTATGTCAATCGTGTTTGGAGCAAAGACGTGTGTTTGGCTCTTTGGACAGCAGGAAAGAGATAAGTCTCCAGTGTGACTGGAGGAGATACTTGATGTTTGATGGAGATCTTGGCATGTCAGGCCAGTAAGTTCTTGCGTTTTTCCCAGGGTCAGGTCGAAACAAAGAGAATACGATTTCCTAGGTTTTGCCATCTATCAACGACTGGTAAATTACTTATGTCAATCGTGTTTGGAGCAAAGACGTGTGTTTGGCTCTTTGGACAGCAGGAAAGAGATAAGTCTCCAGTGTGACTGGAAGAGATACTTGATATTTGATGGAGATCTTGGCATGTCAGGTCAGTAAGTTTTTGCGTTTTTTTCACGGTCAGGTCGAAACAAAGAGAATACGATTTCCTCTGTATTGCCATCTATCAACGACTGGTAAATTACTTATGTCAATCGTGTTTGGAGCAAAGACGTGTGTTTGGCTCTTTGGACAGCAGGAAAGAGATAAGTCTCCAGTGTGACTGGAAGAGATACTTGATATTTGATGGAGATCTTGGCATGTCAGGTCAGTAAGTTTTTGCGTTTTTCTCACGGTCAGGTCGAAACAAAGAGAATACGATTTCCTCTGTATTGCCATCTATCAACGACTGGTAAATTCCTTATGTCAATCGTGTTTGGAGCAAAGACGTGTGTTTGGCTCTTTGGACAGCAGGAAAGAGATAAGTCTCCAGTGTGACTGGAGGAGATACTTGATGTTTGATGGAGATCTTGGCATGTCAGGCCAGTAAGTTCTTGCGTTTTTCCCAGGGTCAGGTCGAAACAAAGAGAATACGATTTCCTAGGTTTTGCCATCTATCAACGACTGGTAAATTACTTATGTCAATCGTGTTTGGAGCAAAGACGTGTGTTTGGCTCTTTGGACAGCAGGAAAGAGATAAGTCTCCAGTGTGACTGGAAGAGATACTTGATATTTGATGGAGATCTTGGCATGTCAGGTCAGTAAGTTTTTGAGTTTTTCTCACGGTCAGGTCGAAACAAAGAGAATACGATTTCCTCTGTATTGCAATCTTTCAAAGACTTTCAAATATTTTTAATGACTCTTAAGGAGTTTTCCAACAGCCATGAGAAAAAAAAAACAAATCGTACGCATTGGTGGTATAGTGTTGAGCATAGCTGCCTTCCAAGCAATTGACCTGGGTTCGATTCCCAGCCAATGCATGCTCTTTAGCTCAAGTTGTTGTTTGAACAGCCATCTGGGGATCCTGGTAAATTTCTTAAATCAATTGTGTTTGGAGCAAAGACGTTTGTTTGGCTCTTTGGACAGCAGGAAAGAGATAAGTCTCCAGTGTGACTGGAGGAGATACTTGATGTTTGATGGAGATCTTGGCATGTCAGGCCAGTAAGTTCTTGCGTTTTTCCCAGGGTCAGGTCGAAACAAAGAGAATACGATTTCCTAGGTTTTGCCATCTATCAACGACTGGTAAATTACTTATGTCAATCGTGTTTGGAGCAAAGACGTGTGTTTGGCTCTTTGGACAGCAGGAAAGAGATAAGTCTCCAGTGTGACTGGAAGAGATACTTGATATTTGATGGAGATCTTGGCATGTCAGGTCAGTAAGTTTTTGCGTTTTTCTCACGGTCAGGTCGAAACAAAGAGAATACGATTTCCTCTGTATTGCAATCTTTCAAAGACTTTCAAATATTTTTAATGACTCTTAAGGAGTTTTCCAACAGCCATGAGAAAAAAAAAACAAAGCGTACGCATTGGTGGTATAGTGTTGAGCATAGCTGCCTTCCAAGCAATTGACCTGGGTTCGATTCCCAGCCAATGCATGCTCTTTAGCTCAAGTTGTTGTTTGAACAGCCATCTGGGGATCCTGGTAAATTTCTTATATCAATTGTGTTTGGAGCAAAGACGTTTGTTTGGCTCTTTGGACAGCAGGAAAGAGATAAGTCTCCAGTGTGACTGGAGGAGATACTTGATATTTGATGGAGATCTTGGCATGTCAGGCCAGTAAGTTCTTGCGTTTTTCCCAGGGTCAGGTCGAAACAAAGAGAATACGATTTACTCTGTATTGCCATCTGTCAACGACTGGTAAATTACTTATGTCAATCGTATTTGGCGCAAAGACGTTTGTTTGGCTCTTTGGACAGCAGGAAAGAGATAAGTCTCCAGTGTGACTGGAAGAGATACTTGATATTTGATGGAGATCTTGGCATGTCAGGTCAGTAAGTTTTTGCGTTTTTCTCACGGTCAGGTCGAAACAAAGAGAATACGATTTCCTCTGTATTGCAATCTTTCAAAGACTTTCAAATGTTTTTAATGACTCTTAAGGAGTTTTCCAACAGGCATGAGAAAAAAAAATCGTACGCATTGGTGGTATAGTGGTGAGCATAGCTGCCTTCCAAGCAGTTGACCTGGGTTCGATTCCCAGCCAATGCATGCTCTTTAACTCAAGTTGTTGTTTGAACAGCCATCTGGGGATCTTGGTAAATTACTTATATCAATCGTGTTTGGAGCAAAGACGTTTGTTTGGCTCTTTGGACAGCAGGAAAGAGATTAGTCTCCAGTGTGACTGGAGGAGATACTTGATTTTTGATGGAGATCTTGGCATATCAGGTCAGTAAGTTCTTGCGTTTTTCTCAGGGTCAGGTCGAAACAAAGAGAATACGATTTCCTCTGTATTGCCATCTGTCAACGACTGGTAAATTCCTTATGTCAATCTTGTTTGGAGCAAAGACGTTTGTTTGGCTCTTTGGACAGCAGGAAAGAGATTAGTCTCCAGTGTGACTGGAGGAGATACTTTATATTTGATGGAGATCTTGGCATGTCAGGCCTGTAAGTTCTTACGTTTTTCCCAGAGTCAGGTCGAAACAAAGAGAATACGATTTCCTCTGTATTGCCATCTGTCAACGACTGGTAAATTACCTATGTCAATCGTGTTTGGAGCAAAGACGTTTGTTTGGCTCTTTGGACAGCGGAAAAGAGACAGCAGGAAAGAGATTAGTCTCCAGTGTGACTGGAGGAGATACTTTATATTTGATGGAGATCTTGGCATGTCAGGCCTGTAAGTTCTTACGTTTTTCCCAGGGTCAGGTCGAAACAAAGAGAATACGATTTCCTCTGTATTGCCATCTGTCAACGACTGGTAAATTACCTATGTCAATCGTGTTTGGAGCAAAGACGTTTGTTTGGCTCTTTGGACAGCGGAAAAGAGATAAGTCTCCAGTGTGACTGGAGGAGATACTTGATTTTTGATGGAGATCTTGGCATGTCAGGTCAGTGAGTTTTTGCGTTTTTCCCAGAGTCAGGTCGAAACAAAGAGAATACGATTTCCTCTGTATTGCCATCTGTCAACGACTGGTAAATTTCTTATATCAATCGTGTTTGGAGCAAAGATGTTTTTTGGCTCTTTGGACAGCAGAAAAGAGATAAGTCTCCAGTGTGACTGGAGGAGATACTTGATATTTGATGAAGATCTTGGCATGTCAGGCCAGTAAGTTCTTGCGTTTTTCCCAGGGTCGGGTCGAAACAAAGAGAATACGATTTCCTCTGTATTGCAATCTTTCAAAGACTTTCAAATATTTTTAATGACTCTTAAGGAGTTTTCCAACAGCCATGAGAAAAAAAAAACAAATTGTACGCATTGCTGGTATAGTGTTGAGCATAGCTGCCTTCCAAGCAATTGACCTGGGTTCGATTCCCAGCCAATGCATGCTCTTTAGCTCAAGTTGTTGTTTGAACAGCCATCTGGGGATCCTGGTAAATTACTTATATCAATCGTGTTTGGAGCAAAGACGTTTGTTTGGCTCTTTTGACAGCAGGAAAGAGATAAGTCTCAAGTGTGACTGGAGGAGATACTTGATATTTGATGGAGATCTTGGCATGTCAGGCCAGTAAGTTCTTGCGTTTTTCCCAGGGTCAGATCGAAACAAAGAGAATACGATTTCCTCTGTATTGCCATCTGTCAACGACTGGTAAATTACTTATGTCAATCGTATTTGGCGCAAAGATGTTTGTTTGGCTCTTTGGATAGCAGGAAAGAGATAAGTCTCCAGTGTGACTGGAAGAGATACTTGATTTTTGATGGAGATCTTGGCATGTCAGGTCAGTAAGTTTTTGCGTTTTTCTCACGGTCAGGTCGAAACAAAGAGAATACGATTTCCTCTGTATTGCAATCTTTCAAAGACTTTCAAATATTTTTAATGACTCTTAAGGAGTTTTCCAACAGGCATGAGAAAAAAACAAATCGTACGCATTGGTGGTTTAGTGGTGAGCATAGCTGCCTTCCAAGCAGTTGACCTGGGTTCGATTCCCAGCCAATGCATGCTCTTTAACTCAAGTTGTTGTTTGAACAGCCATCTGGGGATCTTGGTAAATTACTTATATCAATCGTGTTTGGAGCAAAGACGTTTGTTTGGCTCTTTGGACAGCAGGAAAGAGATAAGTCTCCAGTGTGACTGGAGGAGATACTTGATATTTGATGGAGATCTTGGCATGTCAGGCCAGTAAGTTCTTGCGTTTTTCCCAGGGTCAGGTCGAAACAAAGAGAATACGATTTACTCTGTATTGCCATCTGTCAACGAATGGTAAATTACTTATGTCAATCGTATTTGGCGCAAAGACGTTTGTTTGGCTCTTTGGACAGCAGGAAAGAGATAAGTCTCCAGTGTGACTGGAAGAGATACTTGATATTTGATGGAGATCTTGGCATGTCAGGTCAGTAAGTTTTTGCGTTTTTCTCACGGTCAGGTCGAAACAAAGAGAATACGATTTCCTCTGTATTGCAATCTTTCAAAGACTTTCAAATATTTTTAATGACTCTTAAGGAGTTTTCCAACAGGCATGAGAAAAAAAAAATCGTACGCATTGGTGGTATAGTGGTGAGCATAGCTGCCTTCCAAGCAGTTGACCTGGGTTTGATTCCCAGCCAATGCATGCTCTTTAACTCAAGTTGTTGTTTGAACAGCCATCTGGGGATCTTGGTAAATTACTTATATCAATCGTGTTTGGAGCAAAGACGTTTGTTTGGCTCTTTGGACAGCAGGAAAGAGATTAGTCTCCAGTGTGACTGGAGGAGATACTTTATATTTGATGGAGATCTTGGCATGTCAGGCCTGTAAGTTCTTACGTTTTTCCCAGGGTCAGGTCGAAACAAAGAGAATACGATTTCCTCTGTATTGCCATCTGTCAACGACTGGTAAATTCCTTATGTCAATCTTGTTTGGAGCAAAGACGTTTGTTTGGCTCTTTGGACAGCAGGAAAGAGATTAGTCTCCAGTGTGACTGGAGGAGATACTTTATATTTGATGGAGATCTTGGCATGTCAGGCCTGTAAGTTCTTACGTTTTTCCCAGAGTCAGGTCGAAACAAAGAGAATACGATTTCCTCTGTATTGCCATCTGTCAACGACTGGTAAATTACCTATGTCAATCGTGTTTGGAGCAAAGACGTTTGTTTGGCTCTTTGGACAGCGGAAAAGAGACAGCAGGAAAGAGATTAGTCTCCAGTGTGACTGGAGGAGATACTTTATATTTGATGGAGATCTTGGCATGTCAGGCCTGTAAGTTCTTACGTTTTTCCCAGGGTCAGGTCGAAACAAAGAGAATACGATTTCCTCTGTATTGCCATCTGTCAACGACTGGTAAATTACCTATGTCAATCGTGTTTGGAGCAAAGACGTTTGTTTGGCTCTTTGGACAGCGGAAAAGAGATAAGTCTCCAGTGTGACTGGAGGAGATACTTGATTTTTGATGGAGATCTTGGCATGTCAGGTCAGTGAGTTTTTGCGTTTTTCCCAGAGTCAGGTCGAAACAAAGAGAATACGATTTCCTCTGTATTGCCATCTGTCAACGACTGGTAAATTTCTTATATCAATCGTGTTTGGAGCAAAGATGTTTTTTGGCTCTTTGGACAGCAGAAAAGAGATAAGTCTCCAGTGTGACTGGAGGAGATACTTGATATTTGATGAAGATCTTGGCATGTCAGGCCAGTAAGTTCTTGCGTTTTTCCCAGGGTCGGGTCGAAACAAAGAGAATACGATTTCCTCTGTATTGCAATCTTTCAAAGACTTTCAAATATTTTTAATGACTCTTAAGGAGTTTTCCAACAGCCATGAGAAAAAAAAACAAATCGTACGCATTGGTGGTATAGTGTTGAGCATAGCTGCCTTCCAAGCAATTGACCTGGGTTCGATTCCCAGCCAATGCATGCTCTTTAACTCAAGTTGTTGTTTGAACAGCCATCTGGGGATCTTGGTAAATTACTTATATCAATCGTGTTTGGAGCAAAGACGTTTGTTTGGCTCTTTGGACAGCAGGAAAGAGATTAGTCTCCAGTGTGACTGGAGGAGATACTTGATTTTTGATGGAGATCTTGGCATATCAGGTCAGTAAGTTCTTGCGTTTTTCTCAGGGTCAGGTCGAAACAAAGAGAATACGATTTCCTCTGTATTGCCATCTGTCAACGACTGGTAAATTACTTATGTCAATCGTATTTGGCGCAAAGATGTTTGTTTGGCTCTTTGGATAGCAGGAAAGAGATAAGTCTCCAGTGTGACTGGAGGAGATACTTGATATTTGATGGAGATCTTGGCATGTCAGGCCAGTAAGTTCTTGCGTTTTTCCCAGGGTCAGGTCGAAACAAAGAGAATACGATTTACTCTGTATTGCCATCTGTCAACGACTGGTAAATTACTTATGTCAATCGTATTTGGCGCAAAGACGTTTGTTTGGCTCTTTGGACAGCAGGAAAGAGATAAGTCTCCAGTGTGACTGGAAGAGATACTTGATTTTTGATGGAGATCTTGGCATGTCAGGTCAGTAAGTTTTTGCGTTTTTCTCACGGTCAGGTCGAAACAAAGAGAATACGATTTCCTCTGTATTGCAATCTTTCAAAGACTTTCAAATATTTTTAATGACTCTTAAGGAGTTTTCCAACAGGCATGAGAAAAAAACAAATCGTAGGCATTGGTGGTTTAGTGGTGAGCATAGCTGCCTTCCAAGCAGTTGACCTGGGTTCGATTCCCAGCCAATGCATGCTCTTTAACTCAAGTTGTTGTTTGAACAGCCATCTGGGGATCTTGGTAAATTACTTATATCAATCGTGTTTGGAGCAAAGACGTTTGTTTGGCTCTTTGGACAGCAGGAAAGAGATTAGTCTCCAGTGTGACTGGAGGAGATACTTGATTTTTGATGGAGATCTTGGCATATCAGGTCAGTGAGTTCTTGCGTTTTTCTCAGGATCAGGTCGAAACAAAGAGAATACGATTTCCTCTGTATTGCCATCTGTCAACGACTGGTAAATTCCTTATGTCAATCTTGTTTGGAGCAAAGACGTTTGTTTGGCTCTTTGGACAGCAGGAAAGAGATAAGTCTCCAGTGTGACTGGAGGAGATACTTGATATTTGATGGAGATCTTGGCATGTCAGGCCAGTAAGTTCTTGCGTTTTTCCCAGGGTCAGGTCGAAACAAAGAGAATACGATTTCCTCTGTATTGCCATCTGTCAACGACTGGTAAATTACCTATGTTAATCGTGTTTGGAGCAAAGACGTTTGTTTGGCTCTTTGTACAGCGGAAAAGAGATAAGTCTCCAGTGTGACTGGAGGAGATACTTGATTTTTGATGGCGATCTTGGCATGTCAGGTCAGTGAGTTTTTGCGTTTTTCCCAGAGTCAGGTCGAAACAAAGAGAATACGATTTCCTCTGTATTGCCATCTGTCAACGACTGGTAAATTTCTTATATCAATCGTGTTTGGAGCAAAGACGTTTTTTGGCTCTTTGGACAGCAGAAAAGAAATAAGTCTCCAGTGTGACTGGAAGAGATACTTGATATTTGATGGAGATCTTGGCATGTCAGGTCAGTAAGTTTTTGCGTTTTTCGCACGGTCAGGTCGAAACAAAGAGAATAAGATTTCCTCTGTATTGCAATCTTTCAAAGACTTTCAAATATTTTTAATGACTCTTAAGGAGTTTTCCAACAGGCATGAGAAAAAAAAAAAATCGTACGCATTGGTGGTATAGTGGTGAGCATAGCTGCCTTCCAAGCAGTTGACCTGGGTTCGATTCCCAGCCAATGCATGCTCTTTAACTCAAGTTGTTGTTTGAACAGCCATCTGGGGATGTTGGTAAATTACTTATATCAATCGTGTTTGGAGCAAAGACGTTTGTTTGGCTCTTTGGACAGCAGGAAAGAGATTAGTCTCCAGTGTGACTGGAGGAGATACTTGATTTTTGATGGAGATCTTGGCATATCAGGTCAGTAAGTTCTTGCGTTTTTCTCAGGGTCAGGTCGAAACAAAGAGAATACGATTTCCTCTGTATTGCCATCTGTCAACGACTGGTAAATTCCTTATGTCAATCTTGTTTGGAGCAAAGACGTTTGTTTGGCTCTTTGGACAGCAGGAAAGAGATTAGTCTCCAGTGTGACTGGAGGAGATACTTTATATTTGATGGAGATCTTGGCATGTCAGGCCTGTAAGTTCTTACGTTTTTCCCAGGGTCAGGTCGAAACAAAGAGAATACGATTTCCTCTGTATTGCCATCTGTCAACGACTGGTAAATTACCTATGTCAATCGTGTTTGGAGCAAAGACGTTTGTTTGGCTCTTTGGACAGCGGAAAAGAGATAAGTCTCCAGTGTGACTGGAGGAGATACTTGATTTTTGATGGCGATCTTGGCATGTCAGGTCAGTGAGTTTTTGCGTTTTTCCCAGAGTCAGGTCGAAACAAAGAGAATACGATTTCCTCTGTATTGCCATCTGTCAACGACTGGTAAATTTCTTATATCAATCGTGTTTGGAGCAAAGACGTTTTTTGGCTCTTTGGACAGCAGAAAAGAGATAAGTCTCCAGTGTGACTGGAGGAGATACTTGATATTTGATGAAGATCTTGGCATGTCAGGCCAGTAAGTTCTTGCGTTTTTCCCAGGGTCAGGTCGAAACAAAGAGAATACGATTTCCTCTGTATTGCAATCTTTCAAAGACTTTCAAATATTTTTAATGACTCTTAAGGAGTTTTCCAACAGCCATGAGAAAAAAAAAACAAATCGTACGCATTGGTGGTATAGTGGTGAGCATAGCTGCCTTCCAAGCAGTTGACCAGGGTTCGATTCCCAGCCAATGCATGCTCTTTAACTCAAGTTGTTGTTTGAACAGCCATCTGGGGATCTTGGTAAATTACTTATATCAATCGTGTTTGGAGCAAAGACGTTTGTTTGGCTCTTTGGACAGCAGGAAAGAGATTAGTCTCCAGTGTGACTGGAGGAGATACTTGATTTTTGATGGAGATCTTGGCATATCAGGTCAGTAAGTTCTTGCGTTTTTCTCAGGGTCAGGTCGAAACAAAGAGAATACGATTTCCTCTGTATTGCCATCTGTCAACGACTGGTAAATTCCTTATGTCAATCTTGTTTGGAGCAAAGACGTTTGTTTGGCTCTTTGGACAGCAGGAAAGAGATTAGTCTCCAGTGTGACTGGAGGAGATACTTTATATTTGATGGAGATCTTGGCATGTCAGGCCTGTAAGTTCTTACGTTTTTCCCAGGGTCAGGTCGAAACAAAGAGAATACGATTTCCTCTGTATTGCCATCTGTCAACGACTGGTAAATTACCTATGTCAATCGTGTTTGGAGCAAAGACGTTTGTGTGGCTCTTTGGACAGCGGAAAAGAGACAGCAGGAAAGAGATTAGTCTCCAGTGTGACTGGAGGAGATACTTTATATTTGATGGAGATCTTGGCATGTCAGGCCTGTAAGTTCTTACGTTTTTCCCAGGGTCAGGTCGAAACAAAGAGAATACGATTTCCTCTGTATTGCCATCTGTCAACGACTGGTAAATTACCTATGTCAATCGTGTTTGGAGCAAAGACGTTTGTTTGGCTCTTTGGACAGCGGAAAAGAGATAAGTCTCCAGTGTGACTGGAGGAGATACTTGATTTTTGATGGAGATCTTGGCATGTCAGGTCAGTGAGTTTTTGCGTTTTTCCCAGGGTCAGGTCGAAACAAAGAGAATACGATTTCCTCTGTATTGCCATCTGTCAACGACTGGTAGATTTCTTATATCAATCGTGTTTGGAGCAAAGATGTTTTTTGGCTCTTTGGACAGCAGAAAAGAGATAAGTCTCCAGTGTGACTGGAGGAGATACTTGATATTTGATGAAGATCTTGGCATGTCAGGCCAGTAAGTTCTTGCGTTTTTCCCAGGGTCGGGTCGAAACAAAGAGAATACGATTTCCTCTGTATTGCAATCTTTCAAAGACTTTCAAATATTTTTAATGACTCTTAAGGAGTTTTCCAACAGCCATGAGAAAAAAAAACAAATCGTACGCATTGGTGGTGTAGTGTTGAGCATAGCTGCCTTCCAAGCAATTGACCTGGTTTCGATTTCCAGCCAATGCATGCTCTTTAGCTCAAGTTGTTGTTTGAACAGCCATCTGGGGATCCTGGTAAATTACTTATATCAATCGTGTTTGGAGCAAAGACGTTTGTTTGGCTCTTTGGACAGCAGGAAAGAGATTAGTCTCCAGTGTGACTGGAGGAGATACTTGATTTTTGATGGAGATCTTGGCATGTCAGGCCAGTAAGTTCTTGCGTTTTTCCCAGGGTCAGGTCGAAACAAAGAGAATACGATTTCCTCTGTATTGCCATCTGTCAACGACTGGTAAATTACTTATGTCAATCGTATTTGGCGCAAAGATGTTTGTTTGGCTCTTTGGATAGCAGAAAAGAGATAAGTCTCCAGTGTGACTGGAGGAGATACTTTATATTTGATGGAGATCTTGGCATGTCAGGCCAGTAAGTTCTTGCGTTTTT